>JAOSBP010000008.1:20766801-20780492 GCA_027563825.1 Erythroxylum mucronatum
GACTAGTTAGTAACTCGTACTGTCTTTACTTCTTATAGAGGCCCAAGCGGAACGTCGTTCGCAAACTGACGTGGCAGAAACTTCCCGGCATTAGCTCGGAAGTGATAGGTGAGTAACCTAGTTGGTTTTCTCAATTTACGTGTTTACTGTGACTTGTTTGCCCTACGGGGATTACGTGGATCATATATGGTTTGTTGTGAATTTGGGTATGTGATAACTGTTTAAGTGGACTGTCAATTGATTATCATAGACTGTGATTGACTGCTATTGGGCATGTGCATCCATGCACAAATGCATTAAATTGCTAAAAGGAAACTTGTGAACCGAGACGCCACTGATACTGAACCGAGCCTAGAGCTCGACATACTGCAACGAGCCTCGAGCTCGAAGGGAGATAATTCTCCCCAGACGCGTCTATACTGAACACTGTTAACGCGCTCGGTCACAATACTGTAATAAACTGGAAAAGAGTCACATGTGCATTGCATACTGGACTGATTAGTTGACATGGGTTTCTACATGACTGTATTTGACTGTTATGACTGTGACTGTGCTTTAGTACTGTATTTCTGTGACTGTATTATAATTCCTGGATTATGTTTATCATGCTTATGTGATGCATAAATTGGGAGAACCATCGATGATGGTTTCTCATTGAGTTCGCAAACTCATCCAAAATTACAATCTATTTTTCAGGCTTAAGCATAGATTGATAGCTCCCTCAGGACTGTAGAGCCGTGTACTGTGGATTGGCGAGAGAGGCAATGGCTCAAAGGTTGGTCAGCTGGGCTTTCTTTTGGAGACTGATAGTTAGACCTGTTTTTGTGTGTTATTGTATAGTCCTTAGTGTACAGTGTTGCTGAAAATGTACAGACTGCAAATACTGATAGTTTGTAAATTATTGAGTTTGGAGTACATGTAATGAAATATAGTTTGGTTTAAAAAAGTTATCAATTTCGTATTACTTGTTTATGATTGTGATGCCATGAGGAGTTTAGTGGTGGTTGTCAGTAGTGGTCTCTTATCATAGGGTATGTATCGGGATGATCTATGGGTGTTCCGGTGGGTACTCTAGGGTAAGGGGGCGCTACACGCTATATGGCAGAAAATGTTGATCGCCTCTATACTGGGATGAAGAAGGTTTGAGAATGAATGAGAGTCCAGAACTGATACAGGATACGGTAGAGAAGGTGAAATTGATTCAGAGTCGAATAAAAGCGGCCTAGGATAGACAGAAAAGCTATATGGATCAGCATAGAATAGATATGGAATATAATGTTGGAGACAGAGTCTTTCTGAAAGTGTCGCCTTGGAGTGGTGTACTGAGATTTGGTAAAAAGGGCAAGTTAAGCCCGAGATACATTGGTCCTTATGAGATTCTTGAGAGGATTGGACCTTTAGCATATAAGTTAGATTTGCCTGATGAGATGTCTCAACTGCATAACGCGTTTCATGTAAGTATGTTAAGAAGATGCAGATCTGATCCTACTTATGTATTACCGGCTCAAGATATTGAGATTGATAGCAATTTGAGTTATATTGAAGAACCGATCAAGATAGTGGGTTATAATACAACATAATTGAGAAATAGAGTAATTTCATTGGTGAAAGTTTGTTGGAGAAATCACTCGACTGAGGAAGCAACATGGGAAACTGAAGATCATATGAGAATTCAATACCCCTACTTATTTGACCATTCAGGTAAGAAATTCGAGGACGAAATTTTTTGTTAGGAGAGGAGAATTGTAACATCCCGTTACCCATGTTAAGGCTAGAATAGTAAATTATGAGAAATTCATGTGGAATTAGGAAAAAGCACGTCATGCCTAAGTTAATTGTGACATATACATTTATTTTACACATTCATATGATTATACATGCATTCATTGGCATTTCTGGGTAAATTTGATTTATAGGTGAAAATTGTGGATTAAATTGGAATGTATTAATTATGATTTGGCAATTTTGGTATATTTTTGATATTTTGAAATTTTTGGTGAATTATTTTGAGCTAAAAATTTATTTGGAGAGTGCTATTATGATTTCGAAATTTTTGGTAAATTTTATAAATTTCCAATATATATATATATATATATATAATTAGTGATAAATGGACTAGTAATGAATTGACAAATGGGCTGGTAAATTCATGACAAATGGCATTGATAAATGGACAAGTGGCTACTGTACTTAAATAACATGTGACCTAGCTTTAATGGTGACATTTGGTAGCTTATGGAATGGAAAAGTGGCTTACATGCTTAAAGACACATGTTGAAATAATATGGTGACATCTAGCACCTTAGGTGTAAATTTTCTGCATGTTGTCTCAACCAAACTCATTCTCTTCTCTTCTCATCTCTCACTACCGAAACTTGCTGCTGTCTTCCCCTTCTTGTATTTTGCTTGAAGCTTTGCTAAATTACTCATCACAAAATAGCTAAAGAACTAGCTGAATGTTGTTGTTTCATCATAGCTGAAAGTCATTTAATTCCATCTTGAATGTGTGATGATTCTGCATGTTTGGAGTGATTTTTTGAGCTAGGATTAGAGCTGAGCAAGTAAGTAAAAGATTAATGTTTATGGCATTTTAAAAAGTTTGAGAATGATGTGTGAATTGGACTGAAATGCATGAGATATTGGTGAAGATGTATGGTGGAATGTTATGAACTGGAGAATTTTCATTGAATAGACTTCAGTATTTTGATGATATCTTGAACTATAGATATTTAAATAAATTGATTCTTGATTCAGAATAAATTAGAGACATAAGTCTACAACTTTTCTAAAGAAGCCAAATGTTAATTCTATCTCTAAGCATCTCAAAATCTTGTTGGAATTAGAGTTAGGAATTCTGTTACAGTTTAAAAATAGTTTGATCGCTTTTGGATATAACTTTCAGTATACTTACTCAAATTGTACAATTTTGGTGTCGTTACAAACTGGAAACATAGTAAACAATTGTCTAGAAGAAAGTGTTACTGAAATACACCATTTTTCTTGTCATAAAGATCATGCAAAGTTATCTCGAAAGGGGGTGTTAGGATGAAAATGCTAAAGTGTGCTAGAATTTGATAACAAGAATGTTCTGAACATGCATCGTTTTTTGGTTATATTTTGATCTGTAGATTTCCAAATGAAATGATTCTTGTTTTAAATTGAAATAGAGACATAATTATGCAACTTTTGTGAAGAAGTCAAGTTTTAATTTTGTCTCTATGATTTCCAAAATTGGCATGAAAATGAGTTGTAGCTTAAGCTGAAGCACTGTCAGGGACAGAAATCATGTCTTGTGGTTATTGAATAAACTGTATTGATATGGGCCGAATTTGGTTGAGTTGTCTCCACTAAAGTTGTAGCTTATTCTCTTAGCTTTAAATTGGTATAAAGTTTATAATTTTTGGATATCTGACTTGAAAGATATGAGTTGTGCACTTAGAGGATATGATCATGTACTAGCTAAAAGTTCAAATGTGTATAGTCTGTGGTATTTTGTACATAACTCATAAAGTACTGAAGCAAATTGGATGATCTTGGAGTCATTAGAAATTTAAGACATTGGAGAACAACTTTCCAGAAGGGAGTTTGGCCTAATTTGGTCATTTACCCTATCAGATTAATTATACAAAGTTGACCCGAAATCATATGGGTAGAAAATCTGAAGTGGTCAATTATGTTATGAAATTGATTTCACATTGTTTTATTTTGGTTTAAATTATAAGTACTAAATGATATTAATAAGGGCTTTGATATCTGATCGATTTAATGACGAGAATTACAATAAGATACTCGAAATTGTCATTGAACATGCATTGTACATAGTTAGTATACATGAATGTGCATTAATGAGTACAAAATTGTGCAATATTATGATATGTGTATGTATTGTATGTATAGAGGAGCACATTGAACGACCACATCTAGACATTGCTGGGACATCTAGGTAATAGCCGTTTGGAGCATACTGTGAGTAACCTAAGATGGTCTTACCATATTGTTTAATACATTATTGAACTGTATTGCGATCTTATTGAATTGTACTGAGTTGTGTTATTTGTGTACTGAATTTTGGACAATATTTGTTCGAGGCGTTTTGATGCATGAGAATGATATTGGAAGTGCTACTTGAATGTAAATGCATCTGCCTAAATGATTTTCTGATTCTCAACTAAAAGGTTGAATGCTGGACTTAGTCTGATGACCACTGCTATTGTGACTGATACTGTAATTGATACTGTCACTAATATACTGTTATATTACATGCAAATGAAAGTGATTGAATTGATGACTAAATTATGGCATGCACTTCATTCCAATGCATATAATATAAAGGAGTTGTGACTGATGTGGCTATTGATACTATTACTGATATGAGCTTTAAGCTCCCGGATATGTGGTTCGAGCCTATGGCTCGTTGTGATCAATGAGTTACTGACTGACTGACTGAGCCCAATAATTCAGGAAACTGTAAAAGCACACCGTCACAACAAAATAAAAATGAATGTGAGTCTTATACATGTCGCATCCACATATAATTTGAATTCATTGAATGATTTGCAAAGTTGTATAGATTTTGTTATATGATTGAACTGTGTATCTGAGAAATGATTTATCTATGATAGTATTTGATACTTGTTAAGTGGAGTTGAGCTGTATGATTACATGTTGTAATTGATCTCGTTTTATATCATGAGTGAACCATCGACGATGGTTACTTTATTGGGTTCGCAAAACTCATCAAAATTGCACCGTTGCTTTTTAGGTTTGAGAGTGAGACGACCTAGCTTCTCCAACTCCGTAGAAGCATATTTTATGCAACTGTTATAGTCAGATTTGGCTCAGAGGTTGGTCAGCTGAGATAGAGGACTTAGCTTTTGTTTTCAAGTTTATTGTATTTGGTATGTACTGAGTTGTTTAAGCTCATAGGATAATGTTATAAACCTTGGATGGTATTGTGTTGTATGAAACGATGTAAATTATGGATTTTGACTAATGTGATAGCATTTGGAGTTTAAAAAAAAGTGTGATTGATGGTTTAGTGTATGATGCCATGTTATGTACAGTGAAAGTAAGATAGTTAACATGTCATTTCCAACAGGCATGTACACGTGTGTCCAATCACACATGTAATGGACACACGTGCATATGTCAGTTGGGAATGAGGTGTTACATGCATAGAGAGTCGCCTTAAGTTTCTCGGTCCTAACTCTGGACATAGGTTCAACTGGAATGACAAGCTTACCCCCGTCATGTACGCCATCTTCATGATGATCCTTGCTCTTGCTCACATCAGGTACCCGTGGCTTAGTCCACCGAGCATGGGAGGTGCAATTTTAACATGTATATCGCGAAAGGAGCAAGTGTGCTGATAGCAGGGACGGATCCATACATTTTTTTGAGTGGGGGCAAAATTTTATTGGAGGCAAAAAAAAATTTAGTGGGGGCAAAATTTTAATTTTTTTATGAGTTAAAAAATTAAAATAATAATTTTTTTAGGTAAATTTTTTTGGAGCCAGTGAGTGCAAGTGGGGGGCTTCGTCCCTGGCTGATAGTCTGGCCTCTCTCGCAGTTTTATCCAGTCTAAGTCTACATATACTTCAGGAGCCTCCGATGGTCGTCAGGGTCTACATAAATCGAGACAAGTAAGGAGCAGGGTCTACATAAATCGAGACAAGTAAGGAGCTTTATACCGCAAATCACTGCACTAGATAAGGTGTTTGTTTTTTAGTCAGACTGATTTTCTTTTCTTTGTAACAAAAAAAAAAGAGTTTAACACTCTGATGATATTTGTTTTTTCTCAAGTGCTGTTTGTTTCTCTTTATTTTTTCCTTTTTTTCTGTAGTTTATGTAAAAAGAGAAATCGGTCTTTAAAACGTGTTTGTTTAATTCTGTTATCATTTTTTATTTTTGAAAATAAAAAACGATCATAATTTTATGAAAACAGGAAAATAACGTTTTTCTATATTTCATTATTTGGACAACAACAGGATTTATTATCTTCTTTGGCAAACCTCTCTTGAAACGTACTAGTCATCTTTTTTACATCTTTTATTTGTCTGCAAACTCCTCTCTTCCTTCTTATATGTTTCTTTTTTTTCGATTCTTGCCTCAAAACATGCGGTATCACTAACCGAAGTTAAGAAGTTGCAAACGATGTCAACAGCGACCCGCACATTAAGCATTTTCTAGCCAAAGTGACTGTTGGTGCAGAAAGCGGTTGATTTTTGGTTTTTCATGAGGTGAGTTTCAAAAACTTCTAATTTTGTATTTCTTTTCTTCCAGCTTCTTCTTTTTCTTCTTCTTGTTTTGCTTCAAGGAGCAGTGTCCCAAAGCTCGAGCCTTTTAGCAAAACCAAGCTAGAGAGAATAGTAAAGAGTCACCTCTTATCGAGAAGATTGAAAATGAACTTGCTGGTAAGTCCCAAATCTTGAATCTTTTTACTGCGACCGGCGATGGGTGCATTAGAATTACAGGGTTCATCATCAAAGTGTGAAAATTTTTCTTTCTGAATCTATGCTTGGACCTCTTAGTGTACACTGTTGAGTTT
This sequence comes from Erythroxylum mucronatum, assembly GCA_027563825.1. NCBI lineage: Eukaryota > Viridiplantae > Streptophyta > Magnoliopsida > Malpighiales > Erythroxylaceae > Erythroxylum > Erythroxylum mucronatum. Next base: position 20,773,349 of record JAOSBP010000008.1, read on the forward strand.
CTTAATTGCTGATATATTTTATCTGTTGTTATATATTTGTTTAATTAAATTTGATATCTAACGTGAGTAAGTTTTTTAATATCTATTGGACAGATTATTGTCCGACTCTTGAAGGAGAAGAGTCTTACAGTTGTTGGAGAGCATACTTCAAGCTTAAAGATCTCGAAGTAAGTTCACGTACCAAAATCTAAAATAGCTCGTTGCTTATTGAATTTATATTATCACTCGTCTTGTTTACTAAAGAAATTTGTAATACTTAGCTAATGAATGGGTAGTCCTATAATTTTTCACTTTTATGATTTAAGTGAATGATATTTATTGTTAGGAATTTACATCATCAACCCTAGCAAAACTTGGGAAAAACTTCAATTGGCTGCCAAAGTCATGTGTATGTTTTACATGTACTACCTCACATATACAAGGTAATAAGTTCTATTCCACTGATTTACTTTCCTTGTATAGGTGGATTTGTTCTTCTACAGAGAGCCAGAAGAAGCCAAGCAGCTGGAAGAGGAAGAAGCAATACTAGTTGTTGATTATGCACTTCTGTTCTGTTATGCTCTCTTCTTCCTTCTGTCTGATACTCGCACTCCAATGGCTCAAAACAGGGTAAGCATGTACTGACTCTTTCTCTTTTGTCCAATTTATTGCTTTCCCTATATTGTGAAAAAACCCAATTAGTTCATTCTCAGAGTCTTTCAGATCAGATATAACCGCAAGTTAGCTAGGATCGATCATGTTATGGTAAGATCAAGGATCATATTAATAGTATTTGTAAAAAACCTTTTAATCACTTGAACTAGGAACAACATTTGGTCTCCTGACATTGTCAAATGGCATCAACTATGTGTACAAGTTACTTATAGGATTTGTAATCTTTAACATTTCTAACTATTACAAGTTACCTGCGGGATATTGTATTATTCCTTCCTCGCAAAAAAAAAATCAATATTGCAAGGTTGTCAATGTAAATTTTATAAAGTTCTGAATATAATCCTGCCCAATAGATCATCAAGTTTCAAGTCATTGATATTTCAATGTTTGTGTGCTCTTTTTGTGCTGGCAGACTGCAACTAAAAGAAATGGTTGCACAAATGAATTCATAAACCTTACCTACTACAGCCTAGAGGAAGCCATTTAGGAATAAAAAAGCTTGTATTTTGTTCTGATAAAATGAATATCAACTTAAGAAGCAAAGTTCAATTCTTTATTGCAGAAGATTATGTAAGGCCCGATTTTTGTTGGTTTTTTTTTTTAGAAATTAGTGAAAAAGTAGAGTAGGCAAAAGGTTTTCTTGGTATATGATTATCAATAACCATTAGTGCTCAACATCATCAATTAGCCTTTTTCTTGCTTTCTTTGGTTCTATTCATGTCAAAGTTCTAGCTGACACGTTCACTCATATTAAAGTTTAGCATTCCCATTTAACAAATCTAAAACTTAAAAGGAAGCCCTGGAATGATGTTGTACGTAAGAAGATATTCTCTTCATTTGGATCATAAACCAAATGTTAAGCCAACTTGCCAAGTTTGAAATGAAATTTCACATTACTACAAAGTCAGTTCAACTTACATGCAATTTTGAATACTATTCTAAACACAAGTAGTGGGCGTCTTATGCTAAGTACCAACAATTTTTTTACACCTATTGATTATAGTTTGGTAATTAGTTGGAAAGTGTCATGTTTAGACTTCGATCCAGGATAAAATTTTCCTTGTTCATTTGTTTAATTCAGGTGGGTCTTACTCAATTGATCTTACAGGTAGGCTTTCGTTAATTTTCATGTAATTATTAGATCCCCTATCCTATCATTAACTAGAAGCTAATGACCTTCTCTAATGTTTAGTTTTTTCTTATCGATGCTTAATTTACATTACTTTAACTTGTCTTATACGTAATATGGTTAGCCCCTTTCAAGCATATAGAATTAGTGACAAGTAAAGTTCCACATATACCCTTTAAAGCTAAGAAATGTCAAGTATTTTTTCCATTAAATTGGGATGTACTTTGAGCCAAGATTTTCAAATGATCATAAACTTTGATGTCGTCTTAATTCGCCAAGGCATATCATTATTGAAGATAAATCGATTATCTAGTAAAGAACATTTGAATATTTTTAGTGGAAATCTCAAACATGTTTTTGTTTTTAGTTTTTAATTACAAATCAGCCAAACATGGTTTTTTTTTTTCCAGTTTTTGTATTAGAAATCTCAACCAAGCAGATTTTTGTTTTTTAATTAAAAATAGAGAATTAAATCTAAAAACCACAACAGAAAAAGAGAAGCGAAACGAAACGGCCTCCTAATTTTCATCTTTTTTCTTAAAAGCTTCATGCTTTGGCCGTTTTGTTTAATTTAACCAATTCCCTAAAACCAAATTCAAGGTATTATTGGAGGATTACGTTTAAAAACTGACAGAGTTCCAAGTGAAAAAGGATATGAGGTTTAAAGAAAAACTAACCATGCTGGTTTTTTTTAAGTAATAACCAACTATGTTGTTTCTAAAAGAAAAAGAGATTGCATATGTGTTTCTTCAAATAAATAACCAGTAAAGCATAAAAAATGTATACAAAAATAGCTCCTGCTATAGGAAAGCAAGCCAGTTGCAATTCTGAGCCACAATCTAGTAATGTCAATGTAAGCCCTAAATTTGTTCCTCTGAGTAATTAGTCAACATTTGGATCTCAAAAAGGATGTTCTCCCATTTATTAAGTCGCCTATTGCTCCTATTCCTTTCAAAGACTCCATAGCTACTGAAGTAAGATTTTTGGTTAGGCGTCATTGTGTTCTACGAGTATGATTTTTGGCTAAGAGTCATTGTATTCAGCGAGTCCATTTAATTCTAATCACATACTCAGGTTGATGTGGAAGAACTTAATGGTAGTTAAAAAAGACAAGGATGCTTCCATGCCTATAGGACAAGTTGTGATATGTGATTCCATTTACTTTTAATCACATATTCAGGTTGATGGGGAAGAACTTAATGGTGGTCAATAAAGACAAGGATGCTTCCAAACCTATAGGGCATGTTGAATCATATATATATGACATTAAGAGATCATTTCAATTTCAAACATTTTCCATAGTTTTTCAAGTCAATATTTTGGATTAAAATCCTTATTCATTTAATCATATAATCTCTCAAGGTTATGTTATTTCCGATCGAGATCTATATATCATGATGGGTTGCATTTGATCTAGTGTTAAGAAGTTCCTATGACTTACATAAGGGTTATTAAGGATATGTATGAAGGTGTTAAGACTAAAGTAAGGATGACAAGAGGAGATGTTGAGCATTTTTTTATTGATATCAGGCTATATCAAAGATCCTCGTTAAGCCCCCTTTTTTCTACAATAGTTGTAGATGAGCTTACCAAGAATATTCAAGGGGATGTGCCTTGGTATACATTGTTCGTTGATGACATTGTTTTAGTGAATGTAACAAAAGAGAGTATCAACGTCAAGCTAGAATTTTGGAGGAATATATTGGAATTGAAGGGCTTTAAATTGAGTGGGAATAAGACTAAGTACTTAGAATGTAACTTTTCAACTATAAGGTTGCATTCAATGTAGAGATAAAGATTGATTTGAAAGTTAAACCACAAAAGATTGTTTTAAGTACATTTGATCCATTAACCAAAGCAATGGTGAGATAGACAAAGACATAATTCACTGTATCAAATCAAGATGGCTTAAATGGAGGAGTACATCAAAAGTTTTATATGACAAGAAGATACTACTCAAGCTAAAAGGTAAATTTTATTGTTTAACAATTAAGTTAGCTATGCTCTCTAGGACAGAATGTTGACTCATCAAACAAGTACATAATCAAAAGTTAATAGTGACGGAACTGAGGATATTCTATTAGATGTGTAACCTTACAAGAAGACACAAGGACTAGAATATGAGGGTAAGAGACAAATTGGGAGTAACTGTGATAGTAAGTTAAGAAAGATAAGTTGTTCAAATTTGAGGAGACATCTTGATTCTTCAGTGAGAAGATGCGAGACAATTGTACTTAAAGATTGTAAAAGAAGAAGAGGAAGACCTAAGAGAAATTGGAAAAGGTAATCAGGTATGATATAGTCCTACTAGTACTTGTCAAATACTTCGCCCTCAATAAGACATTATGGCAAATTAAGAAATGGGTAAAAGTTTTACACAGAAAGATCATTCCCTTTTTCATAGGCCTTTAAAAAAAATTTCTATTATTGTGTCTTATATTTATCTTAAAGACTTTTGCCTGTACTACTTGTTCCTTTAGCCTTTTCTATAATTTATCGTTTGTTTTATTTATTTATGTCTTTTTTCTGTCTGTCTATTTATTTACTTATTTTTATTCTTTACCTTTACTCTTTATTTTATTTTATTTTGAATTTATTTATTTATTTATTTATATTATTATTATTATTATTATTATTATTATTATTATTATTTCATGTAATTTTTGTTTATATTTTTGGCCTTTGTTTTATACATACAGTCTAAAAAAAATACACTTCCTTCTTACGAGTCTTTCAGAAATAACATTTTTATTAGTTAAGGATAAGATTGCATGCTTATAAATCTCTGGAGACCTGCATTTTAGTAAGTTTTTAACTTAAAATGTTGTTTTTATTATTGTGGTTATTATATATGAGCCGTTATTTCGATGTTGGATTGTCCAGTAATATCAGAGGCCATTTCGAAGACTGGAGCAATTGTCGACATACATTTTTCAAGGCCCATGTACGGATCTAGTGGTTTCATGACACTGAGGTCGTATATTTATAAAAAAGATCAATTTAATTGCTTCAATCAAAGAATATATACTACGAAGCAGGAAGCTTTTAGGAAAATAGGTGAAAATTAGGAGAAACAAATGCAACTGAGATTAGATGAAATTAGGTTTTGGGGATTAAATAAAATAATTAATTATCTAGAAATAAATAAAATAATTAATTAAGAAATAATATTTATATACATGATATGCTAAACTGGTACTAGAGATAATTAAAATAGATTTTAAATTTTTTGGGAAATGTTAAAGGGCAAATTAGACTTTTCGTTTTGTTTTTTAAAGACCGAGTTCAATTACTTTTATCAAATTATATATTTTTAAGTTACAAGGTAAAAATTAAAATTTTATTATTAAAAATTATAAAATAAAAACTTTGTTAGTTTATTACAAATTAATTTGCTTTTATTTTATAATTATTGATAATACAATAAGCATCAAATAAATATGATGTTAAATTAAATAATACAAGTCAACAATTCAATTGCTTACTTTCTGTCAATGTTTTAAAAATTTAACAGGACATCGAACCAGTCAAGTAAAAATTTTAAAGTTTAAAGGTTCAACTGGTATTAAACTGCTATAAAACTGATTTATAATAAATCAGAAGTAAAAATTATAAAAAAAAAATAAAATATAATATAAAATAAAATACTTTATTGAAATAAAAAATTCATTAATAATGTCTATTAATATGTAATAAATTAATAATAAATCTAATAATTTAAATTAAGATTGAATATAACATAAAATTTAAAATAATAATAATAATAAAAATTATGTTTTTATATTATCATTTATTTAAAAACTAATAAAAGTTGAAATATGTTTAAAGAAAGTGAATGAAAAAGATTCCAACTTTATTTTAATTTTTTCTAATATGCTTTAAACATAATTATTTATAGTTTAAATATTATATTTTAACACATTTTTAAATTATCTTAAGCAAAATTACTTATATATATGAATTAATAATTCAATTAACTAAAAAAATTTATAATAAAAATAATAATTAATTTTTAATAATAATAATTTAAATTTTTTAATTAAAGTATAAAGAGATAAATAGAGAACTTAAATTTTGATAGAATAATTTATTTGTGAGATTAAATAAATAAAAAATTTTATTTTAAAATTTTTAATTAAAATTTTTTAATTAAAATATAAAGAGATAAATAAAAATATAATTTATTAATTAGAATAAAAGAATTTTTAAAAAAAAGTGAAAACAGATTAATTCAGTACATTGTGAAGCTCTAAGTGCATTATGAAGTAATTAATACAAGTTCAGAACAGTTATGGGTTTTGTGTAAAATTTATCGGTAGACCTACATTTTGACAAATGTTCAAACCATTTATGAGTCTTTTCAGTCGAACTAACCGGTCCATTCCAGTTTTAACTTTCTGTTTGTGTTTTTGGTCCCTATATTTATGCGAGGTGCCCGCAAAGGAACTTGTTGCATCAAAATCTTTTAGGGTATGTTTGGAAGTTAAGGATGGAATGGCATGGAATGATAATTAATGGAACGGAATAGAAAGGAGTGGAATGAAATAGAGTGGAATGGAGTGGAATAAAATGGGTCACTCCATTGTTTGGAAGTTTAAATAAAATAAGAGAAAGACTCCTTTGACCATTGTTTGATAGTGATACTAAAAATGAATGAAATGGAATAACTTGTAATCTTTTTTTTTCCAAAATTACCCTTGTAATAAAATATGCACAGTTGCCATGAAATTATTTTAATAACCCCAAAATATTTCAAATTGTAGGATGCCCAGAATATAGTTGTCATTTTCCTATATAAAGAATCAACTTTCTTGTTCTTTTTCATTAACCCTCATCGCACTATACTCTTCTTTAGGCTTTTATTCATGTGTCTTATTATGGTTGATAATCATTCTTGGCGTTGTAAATCTATTTCTACATTTCGTAGTGTATACTAATAATATATTTAAAATCTATGAATCTTCACAATGCATTAAAAAAAACCTTTTTTCACCTTATCACCATTACCGTAACTATTATTTATAGCATTGAGGTTAACAGTTCTATAAATTATAATATCCTCTAAGCAATGTCATATTCCGAGGGACAAATGACCGTAGTAGCTGTGGTAGAAAACGTTCGTCAATGGAAGAAGCCAGTTGAAGGAGAAACAAAATGGGCGTAATAACATGTATCCGCGTAGATATTTACTGGACTGGGGTTGTAATTTCATTAATTTTTTGAGGATATTTTTGTCATTAAATTAGGGTTTGGAAGGAAAGCTATATCATTCCATCCTTGACCTCCCAATTTGGGAGGTCACAAAATATTAGATTTTGGATGGCAAAGGATGGCTTCCAAAGCCATTAATTGTCATTCCAT
>JAOSBP010000008.1:20831208-20848153 GCA_027563825.1 Erythroxylum mucronatum
ATGGGCACTTTGATGCATCGCAGAGGCGAACGTCAGATCCCTTGCACAGCCACGTACGAGACTGGCCATCAGCTCCTCATTATTCAACAAATTTATAAAATTTTCATCCTTAGGAGGAACGACCTTCTGAGCCACGTGAAGAGCCACGCTGATGTCCCTGAGTGACACAGTTTTATTCAGACTAATTGTGGACACCCATTTGTCATAGCAGGGCGCTCGCTCCTTTCCCTTGCCTTTGTCCAGTTGGCTAGGCGATCGTGCCAGACTCCGAGCGGTCTTCTTTCTCTTAAGAGGTCGTTCTACCTCCTCCTCTTTCGAAACTGCTCGATCCTCATCTGCCGACCAGATCAGCAGTGGTAAAGGTTGATTAAGCACAGTTGGTTGATCGAGTATTGCAGACTGCTCAGGAACAGTCGGCTAGGCAAGCTTGGTGGGCAGTTCAGGCACGAGCGCCTGAGCGGCCATCACAAACCGCTCAGATACCATTGGCTGAGCGACATCGGCACTGACCTCCCCCTTTTTGCTCCACTTTTGTGTCTTGTGCTGGCCCTTGGGAGAACGGGAGGACCCGGTGAAATCCTTGAGCTTTTCCATGGCTGTACGATTATAGAAGCAAGTCAGAAATTAAAACTAGTACTTATGCATATAGTAAGTAGTTAAATTACAAGGAATCGACCAGAAGGAGTAGCCTCCTCCTTTAGCCCGTTAATTCGAGGTGGAGGATCAATTAAAAAGGCGTCGGTCAATGCCCCTCCACGATAGCCCAGAATAAGACTGTCGAAAGAATACCGACCGAGCACTTTAATCCTATCGACCACTTCCCATTCCTCCCTAGTAAGGTATAGATCGGACATATCATTCCATTGCTCGACCAGGGGATATCTCAACGGTCGGGATTCAAAAGTGGATCTTGGGGCCCTCACAAAAAAGTACTTCGTCTTCCACGCTTTGATTGATCCTACTGTTCCAGCAAGACGATACCTCGCATCCCTATACTAGAGATGAGGGATTCCAGCCCTGGCACCTGAGCTCTGGTTCATTCTTAAAAAATGACGCAGGACACCGACCGATGGTGGACACCCAAAATGATGGCACGGTAAAGCCAGACCATTGATGAACCTCCAACCATTTGGGGGAATCTGGCTCGGCCTTAATTGGTAGGCGCAGCAAACCTCATCAATGATCGAGGTGTATGGAAGCCTCATACCACCGACCGAGAAAAAGCTCTCTGTCACAACAAAATAGCCTCCCATGGTACTATAGATCCGTTCGTTCTTAGTAGCCAATCTGGGTCCCCATGACGAAGGGATGTTGTTCTAATGATCAAGCGGGTCAGTTTCCTTTCGGTCATCGTTAAAGTGTCGCTCGGTGGCTTTTCAACAACTTGCCCATCCTTCCGGGCACTCGTTCCGATTTCCTCATTTCCCCTTGCCTCAGACGCTTCATTCCTACCGGCTTCCGGCACCTCTACCATTTTCGCCGCTATCTCCAGCGGCTTAACAATTTGTAAATCTCTCTCGGCTGCCATTTCCTGATGGAGCCCCCTCAGAACCGTACTTACTTCTTCGCTAAAACTCGGGGATGCTCATGGTGAAGGCTGGCAAGGAGGTGACGAAAAAGGAGAGGGGGAGCTAGTTTCGTTCCTAAGTCTAAGTTCGTCTCTAGGGCTAGTTGACGACATGATTGCAAAAAGGAAATATATAGGATGAGGAGAGGAAAGAGGACGTACCTAGTTTAATAAGAGACGTTTAGGATTTGGACGGCGATGAGAACAGAATTCTGGTGATTGCAAGCAAAGAGACGAAGAGCAGAGAGAACAAAAAGCTGAAGAACCAAGTATGCAGAAATGGAAGCAAAGGAGATATGTCGATTCAGAGCGTTTAATATAGAAACCAACTGAACGGGCGCTCCAATCAACGTTGGACGCGTGGTGAAATTCGAGCTGAAGTTGGACGCGTGGCACAATTTGAGCTGTGGCAAATTAGGGTTATCAGAGATCTGGAACGGCGCAACTGTCGAAAGGACACGCATAACAGCTGCACAACGGTTAAAGAGACGCTTCATTTCAAACTTTGAAAATCCATCGGTGGATGCACGCCGTAAGTAATGATTAAACCTAGTGCTTGGATTAGACGCCAACGTCCGATCGGTCGGTCTTGTCATCACGATCGATCGGTCGGCCCTGTCATCACGATCGATCGGTCGGCCCTGTCATTACGATCGATCTGTGGGTCCTGTCACTACGTTCGATTGGTTGGGCCTATCACGAGCTGTCAGACAGCCGAGCCGCACAATCTTTGTGTACTCCTCTGACCCTTCTCCATGATCAGACTCGAGGAGTAAGGGGCTTATGGTTAGGTCGGTCGTGCTAGGCCCAGATTCAGGCCCAGACATAGACGACCTATTCATAGATGGTGACCTCCCATTCTTAAGTGAAGACCTAAACCTAGCAGGTATTTTTTCATATATAAGGTACTACCTCGTTACGAAGTAGGTACGACTTTCAGAACCTTAGTATTCTTTATTTTTAGCCACCAAAACTCTCATAAAAAGACTAACTTGAGCGTCGGAGGGGCCCACCGGCAGTCAACCTCCGGTGTGCCTTATTGTTTTGCAGGTATTTCTGTGCTAAAGTCAACCAATCCCATGGATCCTAGCAGCAGCGCTCAGCCCCATCAGAATCAGACAAAACCAGTTACTATTTAAAGACAATATGAAATGTTGTCAAGAGTTTGTGAATCCAATCCGGATGTAAAAAGAGTTTAATATCATATAGATCCTACGGTTATGGTTGATAGATGTCATGCAACTCTTGGATTAAGGTTGTAGTCTTCTTCCTCTCAAACTGCTTCCCTGTTTTTTTTGCGGTTCTTGGATTAAGGTTGTTTGTATTCTATTTGGTGACACGGCAGATACAATCTACAGCTCACGTTTGCACGTGTCTTTCTGTGGTGGCTATTTCCCTAGGGCCTTTCTGTCTTCTCACATCTCCAAACTCACTGGCTATGGCTTCAGTTTTCCCATCCCGTCACTTTCATTATTACTTCTTTTTGGTCGCCCATGGTGCATCCACAGAAGCCTCGCCACCCGATAGGAACGTTCCGCGTTTACTCATTGGTCCCAACACCTAAAAGCTAATGCTTTGACAACGAGATCTTTCCTCTAACAAATCGCCACGTGGATTGTGGCTTCACTGATTTAATAGAAGTCGAAGATCTTTGACTCTGATTCTGAGGGGACGGAGACTTGGATCTCGTGGCGGAGCTCCAATCTTGAAGACTGGCCGTTTATTCCTCCAAATCCACCACATCAATCGACCCATATCAACCGTTCACCATTCCTCGTTGTAATTCTAAACCCTCCTCTCCTCTCCGTTCCCAGAAAACATACGAAGATCAAAAGCAAAGTTTAGACCTTTTACCCAAACGCCAGAACAAAAATGACGTCTTTAGCTCTCGCTTCAGCCACTTCCTGCTCCTTAGCCTTCAACTCACAACCACCCCTTAAATCTCGCACGCTTTCCCACCCAAGAATCAGATCCTCTGCTGCACGCCTCTCTTCACCACTCAACCTTCCTAAAATCACCGCCGCCGCACCCGCTTCCCTCAAGTACCCTTTATTTTCTACCCTCAGTTCTATCAATCCACGTCGTAACGTTTCAAACTTTATCGTCAAAGCGTCGTCTGCGGCGACTCCGACCACCATAACCCCTGCTCCACAGCCATGGCAAGGCGCAGCCCTGAAGCCACTGTTAGCCACCATAGCGACTGGTGTAATTCTCTGGTTCTTTCCGGTCCCAAGTGGAGTATCGAAGCCCGCATGGCAGCTCCTCGCCATATTTCTCGCTACGATCGTCGGTATTATAACTCAGCCTTTGCCTCTGGGCGCCGTTGCTTTGATGGGTTTGGGAGCGTCAGTTCTCACGAAAACCCTCACTTTCTCCGCCGCATTCTCCGCTTTCGCAGACCCAATCCCGTGGCTGATTGCTCTCGCTTTCTTCTTCGCTCGTGGGTTCATAAAGACTGGACTTGGGAACAGAATTGCTTACCAGTTTGTGTCCTTGTTTGGATCTTCTTCACTGGGGCTGGGTTACAGTCTCGTGTTTAGTGAAGCTTTATTGGCTCCTGCGATTCCTTCTGTTTCTGCTAGAGCTGGAGGGATTTTCTTGCCGTTAGTGAAGTCTCTTTGTGTGGCTTGTGGCAGCAATGTTGGTGATGGTACAGAGAACAAGTTGGGGTCTTGGTTGATGCTTACTTGCTTTCAAACTTCCGTTATTTCGTCGTCCATGTTCTTGACTGCTATGGCTGCGAACCCTTTGAGTGCGAATTTGACATTTAATACAATTAAGCAGACGATTGGGTGGACTGACTGGGCAAAGGCTGCGATTGTTCCTGGATTGGTTTCGTTGATCGTTGTGCCTTTGCTCTTGTATATAATCTATCCACCAACGGTGAAAAGTAGCCCCGACGCACCTAAGTTGGCAAGGGAGAGGTTGGAGAAAATGGGTCCAATGACGACGAATGAGATCATTATGTCTTTCACTCTGCTTCTGACGGTATATATTTCCTTTTCCTTATTGCGTTCTGTAAACATTTCCTGTTGTATCTCAACCGCGTTATGATAGTGTCAGTGAGTATTTATTATTGTTAGTAGTCCGAGAATTCTATCTTAGCAGCTATAGTAGCTATCGGTTGTTATTATGGTGGATTTTTGGATTTCACTTCACAGTCTGCACTTAACCTTGGTGATCATTGTCAAGAAATGTTTGATCCTGTTTCTTGAAGTCTGTTGCGTTATTCTGTCCTAAAGGTGTTGCATTTTATGGTTTTCATATTGTTTCGGCCAAAGCCTTTAAGAGTATCATCTACCAAAAAGACCAGAAACAGAACAGGTTGAAGTAACAACAGAAAATCTCTTTCCATTTATGGCATTTATAAGATCCAATTTGTGGTGAAAATTTCTTTTGTGAAGACTTTAGATTAATGGGTTTTCTACTTCTAGGTTGTTCTGGTGTGTATTTGGATAATACAAGATCAAATCATATCTTGCGGATGCATTTTGTTTACTGTAATTTTTATGACCTTGTCTCCATTAATAGGTGGGGCTCTGGGTTTTTGGAAGTGTGTTGAATATGGATGCTGTTACGGCAGCCATACTGGGATTATCGATTCTCCTGTTTACTGGTGTGGTTACATGGAAGGAGTGCTTGTCCGAAGCAGTTGCCTGGGATACCCTTACCTGGTTTGCTGCCCTGATTGCCATGGCAGGGTATCTTAACAAATACGGTCTTATCTCCTGGTTCAGCCAAACTGTAGTCAAGGTTTGTCTTTGACACTTGATTCTTGCGAGGAATGTTTAATCTTTCGTTCAAAACTTGAGATCAACTCACATGTCATTTGTCGTGTCAACAGTTTGTTGGTGGACTGGGACTTTCATGGCAGCTATCCTTTGGCATCTTGGTGCTTCTGTACTTCTACTCTCATTACTTCTTTGCCAGTGGAGCAGCTCATATAGGTGCCATGTTTACAGCCTTCTTGTCAGTGGCAAGTGCTTTGGGTACTCCTCCGTATTTTGGGGCAGTAGTTCTATCCTTCCTTTCCAATCTCATGGGTGGTCTTACGCACTATGGCATTGGGTCTGCACCCGTTTTCTACGGTGCCAACTATGTGCCTCTTGCCCAATGGTGGGGCTATGGATTCCTCATATCCATCGTTAACATCATCATCTGGCTTGGAGTTGGAGGGGTTTGGTGGAAGTTCATCGGCTTGTGGTGAATAATTTCAGAGATTGTTGATTTTTATTTCTGATTCTTTGTCCTTGAAATAAAATCGATGTTTATGATGGCCCCGGGGGAGATACCTTACCCTTGGCATGGCTGGAGAAGATGTTATACACACCAAATTTTGACCTAACTGTCTGCAATTCTATCTTGATACAGTATATTATTGGCCTGAATGATAGTTATGTAAGGACTAGTCTAGCACTTGCATTGGAGCCTTCATTTTTCAGTGTATCGAAACACTAAAACAGAATTTTATTATACCTTGAGTTATCTTTTGGCCTTTTCATGTCTTTAGCCTCTTGATGTTAAGATGATAAGTATATTATTAGATTCTAGTAAGACAAGCACGTATCTTTCCTGAGAGCCTTTATTATGCAGTAATGGAATCCTAGTCAGTGAATAAATTAGCATAACATAAACGTCTACTACGTGCCATGGGCCACAGTAGAAAATAAACTGGGAATCTTATGCCCACCACTGTTTATAATACTTCTTCATTGCCCCTTTTGTAGTCAGCTAAAGATCAATCGTATAAGACGGGATGGTCATCAACTTGGATTGTGGAATCTTACTATATTTCAAAGGAATTGTCCTCATAAAGTTGTCGGAAGTATAATTTTCTTCAAAATAAGTCTATCAAGAGTCAAGACCACCAATGTGTTCAACAGAACTAACTTTATAGTGTTTTTGTGGGGGACAGGTGAAAGCTGTTCCCTTTTCCATGCTTGTATTCCCAGTACTAAACGATAACGTATGATCACAAATTAATACTATCAGACCTTTTTTTGTATGGCTTTTATGCCATGCCACTGTCGCCACTAATGGTTTCATGCTTAACAGGTATGACCATTTTTTTAAATTCTCCTCGGGAGTTTTCATATCAATGTCCTAAGTGACTGTTCATTCATTTTGATCTTTTACCAATAACATATCAGTTGGCAGTCGCTATCTCAGGATTGCGGACTGTAGTCCGTATTTGATTCAGTTCTGCCAAGACTATAAACAATGATAAGAAGTTAGAAACTTTTGTCATTTTCCGTATCAAAGGACGTTCCAAATTAGTGGAACTAACAGAAAGAAGCTGCCCAACTTAGGTTCTTGTTTGATCATACCTACAAACTTTCTGTTCTTTGAAACCAAGGAAATCCATCAAAGGACGTTCCAAATTAGTGGAACTAACAGAAAGAAGCTGCCCAACTTAGGTTCTTGTTTGATGATACCTACAAACTTTCGGTTTGAAACCAGGGAAATCCGGATGCTGAACTAGATGGATTGAATACACCAATTTCCAAAATAATTTTACGTTTCTAACGGTTCTTAAGCCAGAAAGCGTTTGGTTTTCTTTCGGGAGTATTTGTCCGAAAGCAACAGACACATGGCATCCTTTTGTATGCTGAGTGCTGACACGGTTGAAGATTTTCGTGCAAATGGATGCTGTGGTTTGAGTCTGATATTGACACTTGGTCTCCTACTTTATAATGGAATACAACAGTGGAACCCACCAATGTGGTTATTCTATAAAATGGTGGCCAACTTCTGGTCACAAAATGCCGTACGACGAAAACTGCTGACCAGAGTGCATTAACACCATTCCACCAGTCACTGTAGGAGAGTTTGGCATGTTCTTTGCTCTCTGTTCAGGAGTCTATGAATCCTTTTCTTTTCTTCTGAAGTTATCGAGCTAGGTGAGTGCCTTACATAGACGATGGTTTGGAATTCTTTAAATTTAAATGTTTTAGTTTCAGAGTTTTGCTTAGTTTGTTTTTGGGAATTGGAAAGGTGGGTTCTTCAAAGCCTTACAAATGTACTTGTCTTCAGCTTCCGTTCAAAGTACCGGAATTTGAGTCGATAAACTATGAAAATGGCATCTTTCTGAACTGTCATTTTCTTCAGGGTTTGAATTTGGGGACTTTCTAGTCGTGTTCAGGTTTGGGAGGTGAATTAATGTCTCCTAGTGTCCTTTTCTTCTTGAGGTTGTTTGAAATATTGAATGTTTGGTTCTGTTAAGCGGTTTCAAAGTTGACAAAGTCATGTATACGTAGTCTAGTGAAGGAAATTTCCTGCTGTTCTTATCGATGCTAATTGTCATTTGAGAAATATGACTATTCTCTGTAATCAAATGGAACTTCAGATTTTTATGACTATTCTCTGTAATCAAATGGAACTTTCAGATTTTTATCACTACCCTTTATGCCATATCAAGCTAATTTATTGAAAGAGAGCCATACCATTGAGTTTAGAGGTTGTTTTACGTTCTTAATTCCCCAGGGGTACTATGGTTGTGCTTTGATTTGATTGCAGCTCTGTGATTACTAACATATACCTTGACAGTTCTTTGCTCTCTTATTTCTTCTAGTGACTCAATAGGTAGTTAAGCTATCGGAGTCTGAAGTCACGGAGCAAAAGTTGATGAATTTGTTTTTCTGATTTCCTTAACCTGGCTTTCTGCACCGCTTGGTGCTAGCATTTGATTGACATAATCTCAGGAATTAACATCTTATTGTAAAGAAAGATTCATCTATGGATATCTTCTAATTGAGACTTCTGGTAGATGAGTTTCCTGACAATTCCTTGTCCCACTCAATGCTAGGAAACTTAGTAAATGATAATTTTGCAGGAGTGGAGCAAAGTTAAACTTCTGTGCGGAAGGCTGTCTTGATCTGCCTTCCATGAATATATAGAATCCCAGATTCCGGCACGCCAGGTTGATTGCCTATTGAATAGATGGATGAGAAAGGTACTCTCAGTCCATACAAGGGTAATGCGAGAATGCCAATTTGCATTTTCTTTAAAGATCTCCGGTACGTTGAAAGGATTCTGATTTTCTGTTTCTTAATAAAACCAACATGAGATTGAGAATCATTATTAAACCAACATTTGCTTTTTCTTCTTCGGATGATAGTTGTTTTGTGTCAAGAAATTACCAACTGAACCATTTCTTATCTTAAGAGAGTTACGATCTCTAACAGAGTCTTCCGTTGCGGGCTGCAGACTTGTCTTTAAATTGGATGAACTTGGGTTAGATATAGCCCGGATAGCTTTCCCTGCTGCTTTGGCTTTGACCGCAGACCCTATTGCCTCACTCGTTGATACAGCATTTATTGGCCAAATAGGTACTCCCCTTATAGCATCATGTCTTCATTTTGAGCCTGCACCTGCTTAGGCTCTATTTTAGTTTTCTTGTCTTAAAATATTCCGTACTTGCAATGGTTGAAGAGGAATTTTTATAACCTACTCCAGCACCAAAAATAATTGGCTAATCCACAGAGTTCGTTTTCATTCTCAATGCCTATTAGGCAAGCGATTCTACTTGTCAATTCATTCAGTGTTTCTTTGCTAATCTGTTGGCTCTAGATGTTCTTCCAAGAATCTGCCTGCCTGCATATTTAATGAGATACTATTTGTTAATACACTAATATTCTTCCATGAAGTTGCCTGCATGCATATTTAATGAGATACTATTTGCTAATACAGAAAACTGTTCATTGTTTGTGTTGCAATATTGTTTAAGCAGTTCCCTAAATTCTGCCATGCTAGATGTTCTACTATGCTAAAATGAGCCACAGATTCTGTTACTCTTTTTCCCTTTTGGCTAAGGGGATGCTAGGCTTGGTTATTTGGTTAGGTAGAGGCACTAAAACAGTTGTTCATAATTCATGTCAGGTCCCGTAGAACTCGCTGCAGTGGGAGTTTCAATTGCACTGTTCAATCAAGTGTCAAGAATAGCTATATTCCCCCTTGTGAGCGTGACGACTTCTTTTGTTGCCGAAGAAGATACCATTGGAGAAGTGAGCTCTGAAGCACAAGAAAATGAATCTTTGGAAGCAGGTTCAATTGGAAGCAGTGAAAGCAAGGAGTTGCTACCACAACATGGTGCTCTACCTAGGCTTTGATACTCCTTTTAATTTTTTGTTATTCGAAAAACCCACATCTGTTGGAATATTCACAAGAGTTTCATATACATTCACACCTTCTTTCCTGTTCGTACAAACCAAGTGTTTCGAATGTTTTCTGTTATAACCTATATATTCTTTGTTTCGTTGATTTCCATAAGGTGTTGATGAAGTAGCAAGCAATCCAAAATCACCTGATAGCAGCTTTGGCATTAGAACCAATAAGAAGAACAAAAAACATATCCCGTCAGCCTCATCTGCATTGCTTATCGGTGCTATCCTTGGTCTCATTCAAGCTATATTCATAATAGCTGGAGCAAAACCATTATTGAACTTCATGGGAATCAGCTTGGTAATACTTTGTTTGCATAAGAACTTTTACTATTCCCCTTAACCTCGTCCTTTAGTTAATGTCTAAAAGCAATCTTAATATTGGGATACTTTTCATTTCCGTAGGACTCTCCCATGCTAAAACCTGCACATGAATATTTGACATTACGGTCACTTGGTGCCCCAGCAGTTCTCCTATCCTTGGCCATGCAAGGGGTCTTCCGTGGATTTAAGGATACAAAGACTCCCCTCTATGCCACTGGTATGCCTGACGTTCAATAAACTCAATGTTGAATAATGGCCTGCAGCTTCCAATTATTCTGATTTTTGTTATTCTCTGATCTAACTTTTAGTTGCTGGAGATATAACAAACATTATTTTGGACCCCATTTTAATATTTGTTTGCCATCTGGGCGTTACTGGTGCAGCCATTGCCCATGTTATATCCCAGTAAGTTATACTAGTAATATCTATTTACAGCAGCACACAATTACTTTTGTGAAGTAATACCTTTGTGTTCCTTGTACTTATCCTCAAATTTCTGGTGATCATAGATACCTGATTTCTATGATACTCTTTAAAAGATTAATGGAGAAAGTTGATCTCTTGCCACCGAACATCAAACATCTGCAATTTAGTAAATTTCTGAAAAATGGTAAGCATTCTTATCTGTTTAGGTAATGCTCAACTATAACACATCTAAATTGTTTGTGACCTGAATGCAATATTTTCCTGGATGGAAGTTTCTCGTTCTCCAAGTCTAAGGTTTAAAATACTTTTACACTTAGGTAGGTGCTTCAATTGGATTGTTTCTGTTAAATTTTGATACCCCAAATCTTCCCTTGACATGTAGGCAAAAATTGACGTCACTATTGAATCTTTGTATCTAACATCAAAAAAGGAAGTAGGGAAGTGAGGAGGCTCTAAAATGCATTTCTACCAATTATGTTGAGAAGGATGCTAGAATACATTTCTGGATGATTAGTTCCAAACTTATGTTACCCTATTAGGCTTAGAAACATTAATCCTCTATTTCTTTTGTCCACATTCCAGGCTTTCTACTTCTTTTGAGGGTGGTTGCCGTAACTTTCTGCGTGACTTTTGCTGCATCATTAGCAGCAAGACAAGGTCCAACAACCATGGCTGCCTTTCAGGTCTGTTTGCAGGTTTGGCTGGCCACATCACTCCTTGCTGATGGATTGGCTGTTGCTGGTCAGGTTAGAAATTCCACCATTTGCTCATTGCAAACTAAAAAAAAAAGCTATATATTGCATCCTTATATTTCGGAGATCTGCAGCTTTTTGATTCCTCGTCATACTCCGCTAATCATGTGAAGAGCCGTGAAAGCCTTTCTTTTTCTTTTTTAACGAAGAGCAAAATAGTAGATCCAACATGCTAATAACTGTTCCACAAAGTATAAGCAGTGTGACTAAATTTAGAAGAAGGAACTCAACAATTTTCTGATAAAAGTTCCAAAATCACATTTCAGAATATTTTGCTCTCAGCTCTGAAATGACATTCAAGAATGCTTATATCTAGGATTGGCAGAGATGATTTTCCCCCAAGATTCATCCTTTTCCATTTTACTCCTTTATGCTGAACCAAAATAATTTTCATTCTCAGGCACTACTTGCAAGTGCTTTTGCCAAAGGTGACTATGACAGGGCGGCAGCAACAGCATCTCGTGTACTGCAGGTGCTGCATCATAATTTAAGACTTAACGAAAATACTATATCATAATTTTCTAACAATTGGTTACGGATACAAACTGTAGTGGGGAATGCTTTTGGGATTGATGCTGGCTTGTGTACTTGGAATGGGGCTCAAATTAGGTGGAAAGATTTTCACAAGTGATGTGAACGTTCTCAACCTGATTGGTATAGGCATTCCGGTATCCCTCGACGAACAAGATGTTACTGTTATCTACGTACTTTCAAGTGACATTCAAAATAACACTTGTTTTCCTCCTGTCAGTTTGTTGCGGGCACTCAACCCATCAATTCATTGGCTTTTGTTTTTGATGGCATCAACTTTGGAGCTTCTGACTTCGCATACTCTGCCTACTCCCTGGCAAGTCTCTAGCTTTTTCCCCCATTTTATTCCAACGTCCAAATGATGAATGAAGTTCACTTTTTTCAGTATGATTCTCCGAAGTAGTGAGTGATACATTGATTTACTGGAGTAGAGAATATCTAGCATCTTGTATTTTCAGAATCTGTTTAAAGTTGGAGCAAAACGGAAAACATTTAAGACGCTTGAGCATGTAAAAAGACAAGACACTTGGTATATGACATAAATTGTATTTGTAAGCAAGTAAAGAGGTGAAATGAAAGGTGGGTCAGGCTGATGTCTGTTTTTCTCTCTACCGACCAAAAGAAGCATAAACCTGTTGTCTCCCAGGTTCTGGTGGCTATTGTCAGCATCCTATGCCTGTTGCTCCTCTCCTCAACGCATAAGTTCGTAGGACTCTGGATTGCACTTACCATATACATGACTCTTCGCGCACTTGTTGGCTTCTGGAGGTAATTCTCAGCAGTCAGTGACCACTTTTCTGTCAGTCTTGGTTTGAAGTTCTAATCCCTTCTCTTTTTTTTTTAATCAATCTTAATCCAATGCTTCTGCATTTACAGGATTGGCACTGGGACAGGACCTTGGAAGTTTCTTAGGAGCTCATAACAGCTTGTCCTTAGCTTTTAATAAGGATGAATAAATCATTTTGGTTGTGTTTAAAGTTTAACTGAATTGACAGCTTCACAACGCGACCGCTCTGTGCCTTCCCATATTAAAAGCAGCTATAAAATCTTCACATGCATGAATATCGGCTTCTTCACCAAACCTTAAACCATGCAAATCCGTCGGATCAAAAAAATCAATAAAGAAAATTCAGTTTTGAACGTTAAAGCTTAATACGACGGAAAAAAGAGCAGATTAAATAAGATGATTAAAAAATTAATCCATTCAGTCAGCGCAAATGTAAAAGTTTTGAACCATTCAATTTTTTGGTTCAATTTTTAACTTTCATGTTGAATTTACTTTAATAACTCTTCTTCTAAAAAATCGATTAGTTTATTAATTAATTAGTTAATTTTTGTAAATTGATAAGTTCTTATAGGCTAAAATAAACTAATTAATTTTTGTTTAACAATCTTTTTTAATTAAATTAAAAATTATCTTTCAATCATATTTCAAATTCTTTAATTTTATTCAATATTTAACCAATTTTGTGACGGTCTAATATCGATTGAAATTTTTAAAACTTAAACTTTTTGTCTTATCGATTTAATTTCTAGTCCGGTTTTTAAAACATTAATTAAATATAACAAGTTTCTAAATAATTCAAAAATCTCTTAAATAACTTTTAACATGCCAATAAATGTCACCATCCATAATTAACTAATTGAAGCATAATATTATAATATATTCTACTCTTAACATGTCAGACAGAACACCTAATACATTTTAAAGCATAACACAATACCCACACAAAACAAGCATTCAGAGTCACCAGGCACCTATAATACAAACGCAATCTTACACTATAACCAATCTTTATACTTGCTCAAATCATTATGTCGCCAATGACTCAATTCACACACCTGATTATATCAAGTAATCAAATCCTTAATTTATCACAATCCTTTTATAGTTCTTTTTTATTTAAAGAATTAAGATACAGAAACAGTTTATCAACTCATAATTAAATTTCATATGCTCTACTTTTATACACATGCTTCTGTTAAATTTTTTTGGAAGAGTTCTGTAACTTTTTCTTTCCTTTTCTTTTATTTCTAATTTTGTATTCATGATATAATTCTTAGGGTCGGGACTAAATTTAATAAAACGATGTCTTTTTGCACATTCCCTTTGGGCCAAGCAGTCTTGGCACGTGGCCCAACCAATCCGGGCCAAAGTTGGGCCAAATTCGGCCTGAGCTCGACGGGTCGAGCCAAGACTGCCAACCCTAATATTTCTTGCATACATTCTGATTTTTCACTAGCTCTTTATTAAATTTGTTATTTACTTTATAGTAATAATTATATAGTGATTATTGTTCATGTTTTACTAAATTTTCAACGAGTTTAATTTTTTTCTCTCTTTAGAAACTCCACTCTAAATTTTGTTTTTATTTTTATTTCCTTTTTCTTGTCATTGGAAATCTCTCCTCTTAATTTCATTTTTCTTTTTCTTTCCTTTTTTTAGTTGTTCTCTCTTGTTTTCTTTATTTATGTATATAAATGACGTTTCAAAATTTTGTAGGGTAATGCAAAAGATTATATCAATAATAATTTACTTTACATAATAATCTTAATCTCAATCTTAGTCTTAGTCTCTTTGTTTGAACCTATAAGATAAAAAGAGGTTTCTATTTCTGGATATATTCATTGTACAACGATAAGGCTATATATACAAATTTACAAGATTAATTTAGGGAATGTAATCCCTATGATCAAGGGATTATAATCCCTGTAACAAAGACTAGAATCAACAACATTAATGCTCAATATGTACCATTCACCTTCAAGTTGGAGCATAGATATTAAACATTCCAACTTGTTATAAATGTAATTGATTTGACTACCATTTAGGGCCTTTGTAAAGACATTTCCAAGTTGCTCTCCAATTTTGACATATTCTATAGAAATCAAATTGTGTTAAACTTTTTCACGAATGAAGTAGCAGTCAATTTCAATGTGTTTGGTCCTTTCATAAAACATTGGATTAGAAACAATATGTAGAGCAACATGATCGTCACACCATAATTTTGCCAGTATTGAGGCTTTAAAACCAATTTCGCATAATAGTTGATATATCTACATTATCTCACACGTTGTTTGTGCCATAATTTTCTATTTAGATTTTGCACTGGATTAAATACAAAATTTGTTTCTTACTTATCCATGAGACTAAGTTTCCTCCCGTAAAAACACAATAGCTAGTCATAGATTTTTAATCGACCTTTGAACCTATCGAATCAACTTCTAAAAAACATTCAGTGTGAGTATTTGTGATTTTCATATAGTATCCCTAGTCTCGGAGCTCCCTTTAGGTAGCATAAGATTTGTTCTAAAGCCACCCAATGATGAAAAGTTAGAGAAGACGTGAATTAACTTACAACGTTAATAGAGTATGCAATATCAGGATGAGTTTTTCCCTACTTAGCCTTTAACATGATCATCATCATTATCATTATGATAGTTTATTACTTATTTTATATTTTATTTATTGATTATTTATGTTATTATTACCATTATTTTATTATTTGTTTTTACTTTTTGGGGACACTCATTTGGAATAAGAGTGCTTTGATAGTTTCAAGTAAATGATGATTTTTTTCTTTCAGCTATACCATTTTGATATGGCGTGTCTGACACATAAAGATTGACGGAGAATACTATTTTGAAGCATGTAGTGCTAAATGAGGTGGAAAAGTATTCTTTAGCCTTTTCACTTCTTAAAGTATGAATAGAAAGGTTAAATTGTGTTTTGATTTCAATACAAAAGTTAGTAAAATATTAGGATAATACCTTGGAACAATTTTTATTAAATAAAGCCAAGTAACACAAGAAAAATCATTAATAGATATAACAAAGTATTGAAAACCAATTTTGGACAACATAAGATAAAGACCCCAAACGTCAAAAGGAAAACTAAATCGTTTATTAACCTGTGGAGGGTAAGACACATGATGGTGTTCAGCAAATTGACAAGACTCACGCTCTAAGCAAAAAATTTCAAAATTTAGGACATATCTTCTTCAATAAAGGTTAAGAGGGGCGTCCTAATCAACAGTGGGCTAGGAACAGCCGATAGGTTGCGACACCTAGTTATCCAAAATGTAGAGACCTCCTGATGCTCATCCTTTACAATAATCTTCTTAGTCATAAGATCCTAAAAAAGACAATAAATAGGAAAGAATGATATATAACATTTTAAGTCATAAGTGAGTTAACTCACAGATAGTAAATTAAATGAGAATCTAGGTAGGTGGAAGATATATGATAGCAATAATAATGCAGTGGGGTTAACAATGTCATAACCAATATTTATATTGTCGTTTCCATAGAGACGTCGGTCATAACACGGAAGAGTGCTAGCACTTGAAGAACGAAATCAAACTCCTCATCCAAAGGGGAAGGTTGGGTAGATTTTTGAAGTACGAAAACAATGCCTATCGAGATAATGGGCATAGCACCGGTCGGTCCGACAACTGGCGATGGCCTGAGAGGCAAAATGACAGAAACGATGGGGGGAGGCAGTATAAGAATACTGACGACCGACGCGATACAAGGGCTCGGTTTAGGGCGAGAGATGATAGAAATGCCGAACGACAAGATGATCGACCGGTCAGGGTCATCAACATGATTTTTAGTGGGAGTGCAGCAGGAGGATCGACCGATAAAGGAAGAAAGAGGTATGCCAAACAAGTCATCGAAGACTTGGCAGCCAAGAAAAAGAAGCAAAATGATGGAATAATTTCATTCAATGAATCTGATTTAGATGGTGTTAGCTGTCCCCATGATGATGCGCTAGTGGTAACTTTGAACATGGGGGGTAGTGAAGTCAAGCGAGTAATGATTGACACAGGCAGCTCGGTCGACCTACTATATTATGATGCATTCAAGCAGATGGAGATATCGGAGGACAGACTGTTACCAATAGAGGGACCCATTAAGGGAGTAACAGGAGCATCAACCTATCCGTTTGCCTGGGTCTCCTTGAAGGTATAGTTCGGGCAAAAGCCATGTCAAGTAGAAAAGGACGTTGAATTCTTGGTGGTAAAATTTGGAGGAGCTTATAATGCAATAATCATACGAACCACCCAAAACGCCCTCAGAGCAGTTGTCTCCACCTACTACGCCCTTAGAGCAGTTGTCTCCACCTACTACCAGGCAATGAAGTTCCCAACGTCCCATGGAGTCGGCAGTGTCAGGGGTCAGCA
>JAOSBP010000008.1:20855112-20868167 GCA_027563825.1 Erythroxylum mucronatum
TGGCCAAAATACTTTCAGCTCTTACTAATCCAAGACTGAACATTAAACCCGACTTCAATTCAGAAATTGAACATCTTGGGGGCTAAATTGAAATTCCATTCCTTCATATGATTTGTAGCCCCAAATCTCTATTTTATTTTGCCTTAAGAATCAATTCAATTGGATCTCCACAGACCAAGAATTCACCAAAATACTGAACCATGTTCACAAAATTTTCAACTCACTTTGATTAAATCAATCTCTTTCAATTTCATTTCAATCTCATAATTTTTTTCTCTTATTTACACATAGCTAATTGCCAATAGCTCCTCGTTTCATAGTCCTAGCTTACAGAAAGGTTCGGGGTCCAACAAATGTAGCTTTATAGGTTGTCTTATTAAAATTTTGAAATGTCGATTGCTATTCGACAAAGAGGAAAACTTTTTCTAGGCATTAGTTATTTCCTTTTTCTTATTTGTTGAAAATTAATAATCACTTTATTTTGTTTATAACACTACTTTTGTTATCTTATGACTTACAGTTTTTTGGTGGGATCAATTTGGAAATGATGCTCCAGAATTGAAAAGGTTTGTAATTTAGATTTTAAGGCAATATATAAGTGCAATAGGCTATGAACGAAACTGAAATACATTTGAATTTATCCACTCAAAGAAAAGGAATAGATTTTGTTCGTTACAATTTAAAGCTTCGAAAATTGTATGTTATTTTTATTACTATCATTATTAATTCCGATATAATTTCTTATAATTTTCTAATAATTAAATTTAATTATTTACTAGGAGTCTTAATAGCACAAGTAGTTCAACCGATCCAATTTTCATTGATAATATTGATCTTTTGGCGGATTAGGTTTATGAAGAACCAAATTTGGTAGATGTGAATGACTTAGAAGATAATCTTGGATAAGAAAGCATTGACATGTCATTTGGTGCATTAAATTTCAATGATAATGATGATGAAGATGAATATCCTCTCAATGATGAGGATTTTGTATCAAATGATCATTGGGGTTAGTGAAGTTATAGCATGTATCCTCTCGTTGATGATTGAATTTCGTTCCAAGTTTTTGTTTTTCCTCTTCTTTTAATTTTACTTATATTTGATGTTTATGTTAAATTCTATATATGTAATTTAACTTCTACTTGATTGTTTCTTCGTCATGAACTCTTTTTGTAAATTGTTTAAGGATATTTATTATTCTTTTTATTGGATGTTTTGATGCAATTATTATTTATTAAAATGATGAAATTGTATTATTGTAATATTTTAAAAACATTGTATTATTCTTAATTTTATATTTGTATGATGATGATTGTCTTTTTATATTAATTGTGGTTATTATTTATATGTGAAATATTTAAAAATTATTATTATTTCATATTAATTGTGATTATTATTTATTATTATGATTTTTGGAGAAATGATTGATGTAAACTTATAAAGTATAGAGTACAACTGTACAATATACCAATGAACTATTTTGCAAAATTTAAAAAAATTCAGGGACTATTTCATAAATTTAAAAATTACCTAAAACGGTACACAGTATAGATACAAATTTTAAAAAAATTTAGGGACTATGTCATAAATTTAAAAATTACCTGAAACGGTACCCGGTATCAATATAATATCATATCAAAACTCAATCCAATACCAAGTTTGGTAAGATATTCGCAACTTTGATTTTACTAATTAACTCCAATTAATTTCTTTGGTACCACTGTGGGATATACAAATCCAAGCGACATCATTTAGGGTCATCTGAAGTAAACTACTTTAAACTTTTGAAAATTTTAGTTATAACAAGATTTAGAGTCAACAAATTTTTGAGATAGAAGATGGAGGGGTCATCATTTAGAGTCATCAGAAGCAGACTATGGTAAGTGCATGAAAATTTAAAGTCGATAAATTTCAGGACAGAAAATGAAAGGTTATTATTTATAACATCCGAAGCAAATTGTGGTAAATGCTTGAAAATTTTAGTTATAATAAGATTTTAGAGTCGGAAAAGTTTAGGACATAAGATATTGAAGTTACGAATCCGTGCAAGACCACTGGGACTTTATCTTCAACATTTTATCCACTCCACAGTCTTCTTCTTTCCCATGAAAGGCTGCGGCTTTGATTATGAATACCATCCTATCATTAAACCCCACAAAACCCCCTATAATTCACATTAGAATCAACCCAAAGAGGGATTGGAACAGCATTCTCAAAAACCAAGCGAGACTTGGAAATGACTCTGCCATTCTTTCTGCGTATGCTCACATGGAATCTCTTGGCATAACTCCTGATAAAGCTACTCTGCCTCTTGTTTTCAAGGCTTGCGGGAGGTTAAATGACGTTGAGTTTGGCAAGAGAGTACATGCCAGTCTTGAGGGTACTGGTTTGGTTGAAGATGTCCGTGTTGGCAGCTCTATCCTTGATTTTTATTGCAAATGTGGGTTTTTTGAAGAAGGTAGGACGGTGTTTGATAAACTGAATGAGAGAGATTTGATCTCGTGGAATGCCATGTTAGCTGGATGTGTGAGTTGCCATTGCTACGAGGAGACAATTGTTTTGTTTAGAAGGATGCAAGGGGAAGGATGGAAACCCAATTCGCGGACTTTGGTCGCATTGGTTCTGGCAGCTGAAGGAGTCTTAGAACCGAGATTAGGACAGGAAATTCATGGTTATTGCTTGAGAAATGGGTTCTTTGATTTGTATCCACATGTGGGCACTGTCTTGATTGGCTTCTATTTCAAATTTGATGCTAGACTTTCGACTTCTGTCTTCCATTCAATGGTTGTTAAGAGTTCCCTAAGTTGGAATGCAATGATTAGCGGTTATTTTGAAGCAGGGAGGCTGTTGGAAGCGTTGTTGGTTTTTGTTTGGATGCTTACGGATGGGGTCACGTTTGATTTGGTCACCATATTGATTGTCATTCAGATATGTGGGGTAATCGGGTCTCTCAAACTGGGCATGCAAATTCATGTGATGGCTATCAAGGTTGGCTACGGCAATGACTTGTTCATAGTGAATTCGTTGCTAAATATGTATAGTTACTGTGGAAGTTTAGATTTGGCATTTAAGCTATTTGATAATATCCCCATTCGTGACGTTGCCTTGTGGAATTCCATGTTAGCTTCATATATTGAACATGGCTTTTATGAGGAAGCTACTGGCTTATTTATTAGGATGCAAACAGAAATGAGAATAGATGAGAGAACTATTGTGATTATGCTATCTTTATGTGCAGAATTAGATGATGGATTGATGAAGTGTAAAAGCTTGCATGCTTATGCGTACAAGTATTGGATGAAGATGGATGTTGCTCTTGGAAATGCATTATTGAGCATATATGCAGATCTTAATTGTGTCGAAGATGCACGGAAGGTTTTTGGTCAGATTAATAAGTTAGATATCATTTCATATAACACTATGATTTTAGCACTTGCCAGTAGCAATCTTATTAGTCAGGCGTGGGAACTCCGTGAAATGATGCAAGAATCCGAAATTGAGCCAAACTCTCATACAATGATAGCACTCCTTGCAAGTTGTGGTGATGAAAGCTATCTAGGTACCGGGCGATCTATCCACAGTTTAGTAATAAAACATGGTTTTGATTTTAATTTATCATTGGTCACTGCACTGGCAGATATGTACATGAATTGTGGTGATGAAGCGACTGCTAGAGATCTGTTTGAAACCTGTCCAGATAAAGACGTGATCTCATGGAATGCGATGATTGCAAGTTATATTGAGCAAAACCGAACTGATGAAGCTATTTTACTTTTTAGCCGTATGATTTCCCAAGTAGAACCTAACTTGGTCACTGTTTTAAACATTCTGTCATGTTGTACAGATCTTGCCAATCTGCCTGAAGGCCAAGGTTTGCACGCTTATGCAACAAGGAGATTTTCTTCATCTACTTCCAACTTGTCCCTCAACAATGCTTTGATAACAATGTACACAAGATGTGGTAGTGTGCACAACGCTGAAAAGATCTTTAAAACCTTGAAAAGGAGAAATATCATCTCATGGAATGCAATGATAACTGGCTATAGTACGAACGGTTGTAGTTATGATGCTATTCTTGCCTTCAAACAGATGTTAGAAGATGGTTTCCAACCAAACCGGATATCTTTTTTGTCTGTACTATCTGCCTGCCGCCATGCAGGTTTAATAGAAAAGGGTATAGAGATCTTTCATTCCATGCTTTCAGATTTTAGGATCACCCCCCAGATGGCACATTATGGTTGTGTAGTGGATCTACTTGGTCGAGGTGGTTGTTTGGATGAAGCATGGGAGTTTATCAATTCGATGCCTATTGAACCAGATGCATCAGTTTTAAGGGCTCTGCTAAGTGCTTGTCAACTTCGTGCTAACACCAAGCTAGCTGCAGTCATTTTTGAAAAGCTTGTGGAATTAGAACCTGCCAATGTGGGGAACTACGTGCTACTATCTAATATATATGCTGCAGCAGGTCATTGGTCAGAGGTTAGACTAATAAGAACATGGCTGAAAGAAAAGGGCATGAGAAAGTCTCCTGGAATCAGTTGGATCATCATTAGAGGTCAGGTTCACTCTTTTGCTTCAGGAGATACATCACACCCAAGTTCTGAGAAGATATATACAAACTTAAGTTCATTAATGGCACTTGTCAGAGAATGTGGATATGCTCATGATGTTCGTTTGTTATTTCACGATGAAGAGGATTAGATTGCAATTCACCACCAGAAAAGCTCATGCTACTTTTGGACTCATCAGCTTGGAGGTGCGGCGCAACGTTTGATCGGTAGAGAGTTGGCAACTTGGGATAATAAAACATTATGCAGCCAATAAATGAAGACCTAAGGAATTCTTTAGAAGACCTTTTGGAAGCTTAATGATTCAGGACCAGGCATAGTTCTCATCCGAGAAAATGAAGAAGCTAAAAACCTCAACTTAGATGGTATGCACTGTTCCCTTTTGCACCCTTTGGCTTGTGTTTCAACCTGCTGAACTACTAACGCTTAATTTATTTGAGGAGCAACTAACAAGACATCACTTTGGACTGCTTTTCCCAAATCCACAGGACTAGGAGACTTTTGAGTGACATAAAGGAGAGGTTTGTATGAAAAGGAGTTGATTATTATAAACTTTGAAGCAAGCGTGGTTATATCAAATTAAATCATAGCAACAATCATATGCACATGGTGTTGTTAGTGTTTGTTCATCTCTTCCTTCAAAAACCAAACTCGATTGAAGAGCACAAACTTTGTAACCAAGTCTAGAGTGGCGTCAAATCAGGTAACATGATAAGCTTGGAGAGCCCCATAAAATAGGCAGGGCAGGTAGGTTCCATGTCACATCTCTTTTTTTATCATCTTCTTCTTAACAAAGATTGTAAGAATTCAGATAAATTAATAAAAGCTTTCCACTTCCTGTACTTATCGGGATCCACTTCAACCTAGACTTGCAGAAAAATAGATGAAAAGATGTGTAAGTTGCAAAGTGAAGCAAGCTGTCCACGAAGAATATAATAAAACTGGATCGTCTTCATGAATGACCAAAAAAAGAAAAGGAATTCCTTACATTATCAAAGTTCAACCCCGTGACAGGACAATTCAATCTCACTTGTTACAAACAAATAAATGAACGAAGACAAGAAACCACATCCAAGTCATACATGACCTGTTGTTGAACAAGACAATTGAAGAGAATTTGACAGTAATAATGACAACTTTGGGCCAAATTATGCCATGATCCTCCTTATTTATCAAAAATATTAAAAGAAGGGTTATCAGAAAAAAGAAATGGAACAAGAAATAATCTCCTTAGTCCTTCCACTTACCAATTAGTGAGAGTCTCAAACTTGGTTAAGCTCTTTTGTTTCACTGAGCAAGAATCTGATCAAGCTGTAAACCATCAAGCCAGGCCTGCAATGGCACATCACTCTGCGTTTTAGTTTTTGAGCCCATAATTTCTTTTGTCTCACCTGGTGGTTCCTTCAAGACTGATTGAACCCATGAAACATCAGGTTCCTCTGCAAGCTGGTGTAAGTTATCCCATACATTTACTTGAACAGGCCAGTTTGAATCCCCATTGCCGCATTCCTGCTTTGGCCATGAATCCTCATTGTTGGATCTAAGATGATGACAGAGGCTAAAAGCGTTATCCCATGAGCTTAGGCCAGTAGACTGTTGTTGACCAAGAAAAGGTGACTCGCAGTTCACTGGTGATACGGGCTCGCTTGTCTGTGGAATCCTCCTTGGAGAAGAAGGACCAATTGGAGCTTGCAAAAAAGGGTGATCGGTAGCGTTCTTTGGAGAGAGAGCAGTTTTCTTTAATGGATTAAGCGTGTTGCGCTGTTGATGAGGTTGACTAAGAACTGCCAATTTGTAGGAGGGGGAGCAAGCAGACAACTTTGCAGAGGAAGACTTGTCCGAATTTGTAATTGAACAAGCAGAACGATTTGGAGAGTTGGTACCAAAATTTGGCTGAGATGCATAGGAGGTTTCGTTGAGGAACTGCTTCTGATGTAACTCAAAATCTTCTAAAGCATTGAGCTCCTCGGTAGGAACATCTCTTGCATTAAGTGAAGTTCTCAGGCGGCTTGCTTGAGGATGATTGCTCTGAACATTAAAATTTGAGACACTTTGCTGCTGCCAAGCCATGGTTGAATAAGAAACACTGTCTGAAGGAGGCATCGGTGGTGGAGGAGACGGGGAAGGAGGAAGTGTAGTGACTGCCATGTTAGATCCAGGAAACATGGTTGAGGCTGGGGAGTAATCTATGGCGGGAGGTCGAGGTGATGGCAGTGCAGTTGCATAAAGAGGTCTCAGTTCTTTTGGCGCATGGGCAAAGAAGCACACATAGCGTTTACATTTCGTGCCATCCTTGCAAAATCTTGTTCTGTATTGGGCAGGGTGTAGCCAACACTCGAAAATTCCATGAGCATACTCACACATATCTCCACGCCTGCACGCTCCTTTTCTATAATCCGGACATGGAACAGAACCATAATTGAACTTCCTAGGGTCTCTTCTCCTTGCATTCTCTCCTGGATGAACAAAGGGGCACTCGGTCCAGTCATGAGAATAGGCACGAGAACAAGGGAGAACCTTGAACGAAAACATCCGAAACTCATCAGTAGTGAATGCGTGGTCTGTAGTATCAGCAGAGAAGGGATCAACTGGTAGTTCTTTCTCAGTTGAAAAAAGAACACTTATATTGAAAGGCTTACAGGCAGCTGAGGTACTCCTACACACCAGGCCATCTTCTGATGACAATGAGGTAGGCAATGAAATGGAACTCAAACTATCAACTGAAGCATGTAGGTCTCCTTCACAGCCAGAAAAATGGTCACTTCTCAAAAGCTCTTCAAGTGCTGTTTTCAAGCTGGGAAATTTCGGAGGAGCAACAGCAACATCAACTGGACGATGCCCGTTAGCATCAACAGCATTCGGATCGGCACCAGCGAGTAAAAGCATCTTTACAACACTGATAGCATTAATGGATCCACCAGAAGCAGCACAATGAAGGGCCGTGCTCTTATCAGTCCCGCAAGAGAAATTTGCGTCCATCTCAGGCAAGAGAAGGATCAGTCTCACCACATCAATGCTTCCATATTTGGCAGCAATCATTAACGGTGTTCTTTGCTCCAGAATCATCTTTTTAGACAACATGTCACGACCATACCAGAATCCGACCTCTCTAATCTCAAATTCCTCGCATATAGATCGTTTCAAGCCCTCAACATCATTATCAGCAGCCAACTCAAGCAACAAGGAGAAAGAATGTTTCTTTTCGAGAGAACCAATTGGACTAGTCATTTCTTCAGTTAAAGAATTGGTTTCTGGGTAGACATGGAAGCAGGTGCCTGTGACATGAACTGATCAACGCTTCCACACATTCTTTAATGAGCTGCAGACCATTACGAGAAAAATAGAGTACGGAAGCAAAAGATGACAAACACAAGGAAACACAAATAAGGATCAAACACAAATCTAAATTCCAGAAACTCTCTATCTCCTAATACTAACTACGTCAAACAAAGATGAACCTTTTAAGAACTTGAAAAAAGGAGTGGGAAGAATGAGGAAAAGTGACTCTCAGAAGCATTCAAGTCCAAAAAAGAGTACTGCTGTACGAGGCCTAAGGAGACTCGCGAGAAGAAAAATTGAAAGATAATGGTAATGGTATCCGTGATTTTCATTTATGTATAAGGACTGCAACTTCTATACAGGGGAGCGGAAATCTCTCCGGAGACTTTGATGTGTCAAATGCGGAAACTCCGAGAAAAGTGGGAATCAAGAACCAAAACTTGTACTAGTTTATTTCTACGTAATGCAAGTCCTTTAAAGATACAATAAAGGTGAGAATCATAGGGAAGCAAAGATACCAAATTTAGTCCAAGCAGAGTAAAAAACAAAAACTCCACCGTCTCCAAGCACTTTCCATATACTATATTTCTATCAAAAGCTAAGGAAGGCAAACGTTCTAATTCTTGAAAACCAATTTTCGCAAAGAAAAATAAGAACTTTTACATTTGTTTCAGTCTCCTTACCCACTGAAGATCTTAAGAAGGTTCTTTTGTTTGCATTTCCCGCATATTGTCGTGAGACGGTCAGGAAAGTCGACCAAAACTTGAGACTACAAAGGAAAAGCACGTACCCATCTTTCTGAACCCAACATAAGAAAATGTTGGAAACTGAAGTGCTTTAAGCTAGAATTAATGAAAGACTGCAGTTAGGATTAAGAATCAAGTGTTAGTTACCACTCCTGACTGTTGATATTACTTCTGTAATGTCTACATTGTTGCATCATCTGTTATGTCCGAGGAAATTGGAAAGGCATGAACAAGTAATGCACATACAGTGACGGAACTCTAACTGACAAGTCCGGCTTCTATTGCTGTACCACAACAACTTGGAACAGACTGCTAAACTGTAGAATTGTAGCACCTATTTTCAGGTCATATTTGTGTACAAACATGAAGTTCCTTTGTACCTGATCTTTTGTACACCTATGAGGTTGAGTTTCAACATATTTCATTTCATTTTTCAAAGAGAAGAAAAGCAATAATATAAGAATCATTTGAAGGTTTGGCTAACAAGTTTCTTTGCAAGATAGATACTTGGGGGATGTCCACTAAGTCAGCATCCTATCCTGGTGAGCAAAAGTACTAAAATCCCTTATCAGATATTTGGAGGTGTGTCTCTTTTTCAGATTAGGAGAAGAATACTTATCTTTGAATCGAAGAATGAGATTCCTTGTATTGTTACTGTCGTATGTAGGGGATTTCTTAAATTTGTATTATGTTTCAGAAATGCCTTAAAATGGAACTTTTAACCGTCTTTTATTTCATATTTTTAGCATTGTCATCATCGTATTTTTGTGCCTAAATATATTTTAATTACCTAAATTAATCATATTAGTTTTATCAACTTTTTCTTTACATTTTTCATAATAATTTTAGGCTATATCTAACAGGAAATAACTTATTCTTTATGTTTATCTCAACAATTTAGCTCCATTGGGAAAAAAATATAATGCAAAATTTTAAAGAAAAGTTTATATGATATAACCTTTATCAATTAATTGACTCAAACTAAGAAGATCTTGATCTAAACTTAGCATAAATAACACATTAGTAATCAACTTGATACAATAATGTATTTTAATAGCAACTATTTCATTTCCTTTCACTTATAAGCAAGTTTAATTGTCAACTCATATCCTTGATTGAAAACTTTTATCAAGGACCTTAAAAATAGATTAATTATGGGTTATATGATAAGTGTAACTTGAGCCTATAAGTCGCTCATTTTTATTTTTTTTTATAACTCAGGTTCCGGGCTTCGGCCAATTATCTTGAGATCTATGAGCCACCCACTCATACTCATAGATAGGTAAATCTGGATCTGATCCTAAATAGTATCAGAGGTATCTACTCCTGAAAGATGGGCCACCATCAAGGAGATTATATCACCTTAAATAAAAGCTGCTCCTCTCAAGGCTCAAACTCACAACCTTCACACAATTCTCTCCCCCTTTCTACCACTAGGCTACCCCGTGAGGGGCTATAAGTTGCTCAAGAATAAGTCACTCATTCTTGTTATTATAACTAGACATTGCAAAGAATGTGAACAAGGTCTATTCTTCATGTTCATGGACTTCAGCGATTCTTTTTTGTTTTAGCTCCTTCTCCTTATGCTTGCATACCTTTTCAATACTTCTAAGTTGGTTGCAAGCTTTATATCTTTTATCTGGTATAAACAAAAAACGCCTAGGTGTATGGTTGCTCACTTTTGCAATGTTTGCGGGATACAATTTTTTCTCCTTACTTTCATTACGATGATATCCTTCTTGTTCCTCTTGGTTTTTCTTCATTCCATCTTTTCTTTTTTGTTCTTGTGTTAGCATGGCTAAGTGCCTATTTGGATGAGTTTTTGGGAGTTCAATAAGTAATTTTCTCTATCACAAAAGCCTTTTTTTTTAAAAATAGGTCTTTAATTGTAAAATAAAAAAATAATTCTTTAATAGATATAACTTTTTTAACAGCCAAAATGCAGCTTTTTAAGAAGCTCAAATTTGGAGCTTCTCAAAAAAGTGGTTTTTTATGTAGATTTTTATATCAATTAATAAGTTTTTTAGTCCCTTTTGCCCCTTATGTGCGCTTTTTTAGGTAGATTTTTCATATCAATTAATGAGCCTATTTTTTAGTCTCTTTTGCTTCTTATGTTTTACACATAATTCTTACAATACTCACAAACTCATCTTCCTGTTTATTATATATTTAACTATTTACTCAACTTGGATATTTATTTTAGAATTTATATAATATTATTTGACTTTTTATATGTTTTAATATTTATTTTCGATATTAGTTTACTTATGTTATAATCTATATAAAAGATTTGGTTAGATATATTTTTATTTATGTTTTATATGGTTTAAAATTATATAATAATTAATATATTGTGCTTTGCATATTGTTTAATATATTTTAAATAATATTTATATGCATAAATAATTTTAATTACAAAATAAAATATACTTAAAATTAAAAGTGCTTTTTATTTTTATGTTGCCAAACAGTCTATTGTATGAAGCTCTTTCAAATCTTTTTTTAATTGACAGTCAAACAGTCAATTAGTTTCTTAGAAAAGCTCTTCTAGAAAAAGCTCTATATAAAAACTCTACTTACAAAAGTTTTACTAGTATAAGACCAACCAAACAGAGGCTAAGACGAATTAGCCTTGCATGCTCCTTCCCCAACCTCTTCTTGTCTCTAGAGTTGTCTTTGTTCCTAAGGTTGAAGAAAATTTAAATGCTTCCATCAATGTGAGTTGTGACATGTCATTTGAATCCCTTAATGTTGAGATTTTGGTTTCAAATTTCTTAGAGATACTTAGAAGGACTCTATTAATAACTTTCTTGTCTTCAAAGTCCTCCCAAAGTAGCCTTAACTGATTTATAATCTTCAAGAATTTATCACTAAACTCTTTGTCATATTCACATTTTTGCATATTCAATAAATCAAAGTATCAAACTCTATCCAAAAGTTAAGGATTTGATGTTGTCTTGTTATATCTAAACCTTTAAACTCTCCCTTCATCTTGTTCAAAGCTTCTTTCCTATCTCACGAGTTATTATTCTTGCAAAATTAGCCTCTAACAATAGCATGAATGATTGTAAGCGCCATATATCTCAATCTTCTTTTCACTATGATTCTTCAATTGATTGGTTGTTGGGTTATGTAGAAGTAGTGGGGGTTCAACACTTGTTTCCACCATATCTTAGCATCCAAAAGTCTGTCTATGCAAATGATCCAAGTTCATGAGCTCTCGAACAAGTCTTCATCTTAATAGCTCACATGGTATGGTTGTCACCATTGATTATGGGAGGGGAGGTTGGAGAGAAACCTTTTGAAGTCATTATTATAGTATAACTTGACAACTTTAGTTTGTTGTGCACAAAAGAACATCATGTTATTGGCTTATAATAAAATAAAAAAATAAGTGAGGTATTTCTCTGTAGCTCACGACTTTCTTATTAGATGGTCATAACGTTATATGTGGTAATTATAGTCTCTAGAAAATAAATCATTGTTGGTGTTTACTTTCAAACAATAGACACCTACTTGAACCTTCAAAATGTGATTATTAGAACCTATTCAAATGATACTATATGTTGTTGGAAGGCAATTACATAATGCTTTAAAGGTTGATAATTGGTAGGCATATTAGACTTCTGGCTTTATGGAGTTCAATTACAGAATTGTGCTGCGCTTGTTATTTTATGTAATGGTTTGATTTGACTTGATGATTTAACTTTATTTAATATTTGGAAAATCTTTGAGCTTCCAAATAACACTTAAAATAAAGTGATATTTTTTTATTATCTTTTACAATTATCTATTTCTAAATTTGAGGAAGACATTGTAAATACATAATAAGACAAACTCAAAAATTAAAAGAATTTTAGTTTTAATATCTAGAGATGAATTTAATTTATATAAAAAACTTAAGAAAGAAACATGTCAATTTGATTCCATAATTTTCAAATATATATAAAATTTGATAAATCAGTAAAAAATTATTTTAATTGTTATAATTTTAATTTTTCATGTTTTGTATTCTTATACATGTCAACGTTAACAAATCAAACCTAGAAAATTTTAAGTAATCTTCATTAGTCACCCTTTTTTGTTATTCAATAGTAAAAGGGTACTTGTGCTTATTTTAGAGTTAAACTCAAGATTTAGGTGTTGGAAAGTTAAACTCAAGATTTATGTGTTAGAATCCAACCGTGATCGAATCACAAGCGTAGCAGAAAATAAAAGATTTTACAGATTCCGAGCGGATCTTGATAATTGAATAAACTTAAATAAAACTTAAACCGATTTAGAAATTGTACTTTGTTCACTTTTCTGTTGAAAAATCTTTGAAACTTTTTCCTATTGATCAATCATGAGCTGTTCAAGTATCCAGCCTCTGATGGTATCAACAGAGTGTAGGAAAATCCCGGGAGGTACATCACATGTACCAGGTGCGGAAAACAAAAATTTTTGTTACCGGGACCTTCCC
>JAOSBP010000008.1:20882734-20896987 GCA_027563825.1 Erythroxylum mucronatum
CTTACTTTCAATTACTTGTGTTTTTGATTTCGGATTTACAAAAGTTACTATAATTCTGAATTGAGCAAAAGTTTGTTTGTAAGAAGAGTAAAACGAAAAAGTATACACAATTCAACCCCCCCTTCTTGTGTGTTGATTATCGTTGTACTAACTTGTGATTAACTTCAATAATAAGGAGTCCCTTAATCAAGGGATTATCCTTATAGATTATCCTTAGCTGTAATCTATAGCTATATTAGGGATATTTTCAAATAAGGAGTCTTCCTAATAGCTATGCACCCTAGCTCTATATATGAACAGTAGTAGTTGTATATCATTTATCTGAATAAAGTTAGAAGCTTTTACAAAACTATCTGAGATCCATTCTATAAAAAACTCACAGTATCCATTCTATAAAAACCTCACACACTAAACCCGTATTCATACAAACTTCCAATGGAAACAATCCCTAATTTACTTAAACAATCCCTAATATATACCATCCTACATCCTCTAACAATTAGCCGATGCATATACACCATCAGCCGACGCAATACAAAACACCCACACAACAATCCCTATTATATACACCCTCAATCGACGCAAACATTTTAAAATAGCTAGTGGTTTGATCCAAAAGAACCCAAAACACCCACAAAAAGTTATCGTGAATGGAGGAGGACAAAAAAGTGAGGAGGAGGAAAAAAAAACAAGAAATAGCATCCCAAAACTCCCAGAAAAAGTATACCAAAAAAAGCATACCTATGGGTTGATCCGTTTGTTAGCTGTGTCTCTTATAAAGATGGGTTTACATAACAACTGTGATGTCCTTGAGAAGATGAGCTAAGAGTCGGTAGTCACTTTTGCAAAACAAATAGTTTGCGATATAAACGTAAATGTCGAAAAAAAAAGTCTACCTGAAAAAGCTAAAATGAGGAGTTTTTTTGAAAAGCTCTAAATTTCAGCTTTTTAAAAAGCTATATTTTAGCTGTCAAAAAAGTTATATCTATTAAAAAGTGTCTTTTCATTTTACAGCCAAACAATCATTTTTTAAAGAAAAACGCTTTTGGGGTGAAAAAATTACTTATATACCTTCCAAAAGTTCAACCAAACAGACACTTATGCTCTTACATAGAGGATCTAATTATTTCTTTTCAACTTAACATTTGTCAGACGTATATGTGCTTGTTATGACAATTAATAATTTAACCTTATACTTTTTTATCAGTTTCAATTCTAATTGAAATTTGAAAGTTCCACTTTGATGGATTCATATTTAATTTAATTGATGGACATGAGATGCGAAAAAAATAACATTTTTTTGGTCTTATCACATTATAAGTATCTCATCTGTTATTGTGGATGTGTTTGTGCCATTGGAGTCTGTTTATTAACTAAATTTTTGTAAAAAAAAAGAAATCACTGATTTACCTTTATTTTTGTATCCCAAGCGTTGGTTGGTGAAGGTCACACGCCTCTCCAATGGCATAGTGCTCCTCCTGCTTGACTCTGATTGCAAGCGTCACCATATGTCGTTATAGCTGCCGCCAAGGAATATAAGCCGGATCGCCACCACCATTGCCCAAGTTCCTCGTCAACATTGTTGCTTAAGGTTGAAGGAGACGACAGGACATTATTAAAACGAGAGTGAAGGGTTACACACTTAGATGGGCCAACACATATGAACAAAATGGATATATGGGTTGGCGTTGTGAGGTTCAATGGACCATGCCTTAGGATGTGCATGCGCTGTTATTTTGGATTCTAAAAAAATATAGCATATGAACCAAATTTCTGACCATTAGTTTGGACTTATAGCTACACCCGGTTTCTATATGTACATCATATATTAAATAATATGATAACTCAAAATATTAAATAGAAATAAGTTTCTAATTAAATTCAAATTAAAAAGATCATAAGTGGAAAAAATAATTAAAAATGAGTTTCTAATTAAATAATAAATTGACATTTTAGTGTAATAAGAATTAGAAAAAAGTTTTGAATTCAATTAAACATTATTATTCATAATTAGAAACAAGTTTCTAAATTGACCAAAATTCTTTAGATGTTAAATTAAATTATAAATACGTCTCTAAGTAAATAAATTTAAGTAATTAGAGTTATAAGTTATATTCTAAGAGTAAGGTTCCTACTATGTTAGTAATATAATTTGTTTATAAACGGGCATTCATGTATAAGTCTTTCACGCCTAAAAATTTATTTTCCAAGAGAATCTCAATTATTCAGAGGATACCCAGACTTCTTTGTTGGACCCTGAACTTTTGGTAGAAATTAGAAATATTTTAATGAAATTAAATGAGTGTTTTGTGTATGAATTGTGTTATAGATGTTATTGTACCTTAAGGAAATTGATGAGAAAAAGAAATTGATTAGTTTTGATGACTTTAAGAGTTGAGTAGATTTGTATGGTTCATGACAGTTTAAGTGAATAAGATGTTTGAGATGATTGAAATGGAAGTTGAAAATTAAGAAATAAAGAGAAAAAGTGTGAGAATATGAAGAATTGAGAAAAGTTTGACTTTTTGGGAATAAAGAGTTGACTTTTTGATTTAGGCAAAAATTAAGAAAATGATCTGCATGAAACTTGTCGATTATGTTGAGAGCCTTCTGTCGCCAAAAAGTTTGATATTTTTCGATGTCAGAATTGAAAGTTATGATTTTCCGAAGTTGAGGATATTTTGCTTTGTTTTGGAAAAATGTTTCTAAGTATAGATTTGTGTATATTGTGCTTTGAGGTCAATCGTTGTATTGATGTGGTTTGAATTGGAGTAAATGATCTTCATGAAAGTTATTGAGAATTTAAATAGCTTTAAAATGATGTATAATATGCAATTTTGGGATCTGGAAATGGAAAGATATGAAATTTGAAAGTTTAGATTTTGTTTAGGTGATTTTTATCCAGGCAGAATCTTTAAGTGAAAAATTGACCTAGTTAGAGGTTAAATTGATTTTCTATCCTTCATGAGAGTTGTAGGATTCTTTTTGATCTTTGCATTGCTATAAAGTCTGACATGTTTGGACTTTGGAGTTGAAAGATAGAACTTTTCAAAGTCGAGTCTTTGTTTAGGGATTTTATTATTTGGACAGAAAGTTTGATTGGGTTTTTGACCCTTTTAGCGATGGAATTAATTTTTGAGTTCTTCAGGAAAGTTGTAGAGTTCCCTTTACGCTTTTGATTGATACCAAATTTGTCAAATTTGGAATTCGGGATCAAAAGATTTAAATTTTTGAAATTCTGTGTAAAAAAAATCAAGGTCAGAGCCATCTCGCGATCGCGAGTTGGCCCTTTTTGGCCGAGGCTTGCACTCGCGAGCCGTCATGACTACGAGTTTTTGGTTTTCTTCGACTCGCGATCGCAAGCCGGTGATTTGTTCCTCAGCTCGCGACCGCAATTTTGTTTAATTTGATTTTTCTTGATTCTTTCACTTATATCTTTTCCGTCCGACATCCGATTGACTTGGTTTTCGAAGCGTTGGATTCCTAAGACAATTAATTTCATATTCATGGGAAATGTATGAATTTTTTGAGATTTAATCGAGGATCATTGATTAAATTCAAGTGAGTTGGATATTTTTCTGATCATGGTTCAGTGTTTTGATAAATTCATGATCTGTGGAGATCCGATTGAATTGATTATTGAGGAAAAATAAAATAAAGACTTGGGGCTACAAATCTTGTGAAGGAACTGAATTTCAATTTAGCCCCTAAGATTTTCAATTTCTGAATTGAAGTTGGTTTTAGTGTTCAGTCTTGGATTAGAAAAATATAAAAGTATTTTGGCCATAACGTTTGCTCTATTCATCCAATTGAGGTGATTCTTGATTTAGAGTAAACTAGATAAATAGGGCTACATTTGTTATGAAGAAATCGAGTTTCAATTTTGTCTTTAAGAATGTCAATTTTTAGATGGAAATAAAGTGCTAGAAAATATGTTAACATAGTGATAGTCCGAGATGTTTGGACTATAACTCTTGGTGTAGTGCACCAAATTTAATGATTTTGGTGGCTTTATGAAATTAAGACAATGAGGAACAATTCTCTAGAAGGAAGTTTTGGCAAATTCTTTCAATTTGATGGTGAAAAAAATGTCCTAAAATAAGTATGATTAAAATAAATGTTCAGGGGCAAATTGGAAAGTCTACTTAAAGAGTTAAATTTCAAGGCTATAAGAAAGGGACATAATAGTCATCTTGCAGTCATTAAATGACTTTGGAGTGGGCTGTCGTTTTTATAAGAGGTGGAGCACGATTTTTTCAAAAGAAAGAACGAAAATGAAAAAGAGAAGAAGGAGAAGAGCAAGCCGTCACTTGAGAGTGAAGAGAAGAAGGAAATTTTCATGGAAAGCTAAGGATTTTCATGGAAAAGAAGAAGAAATCAAGGGTTTCAAGGTTAATTATTCATCTTTCCATCTTGCTTATTGAAGAAATGGGTTGTTGTGTGAGAATGAAAAAAATCCTAGAGAGAGAAATAGTTGGAGGAAGAAGAAGGTGGTAGTATTCAAAGGACTTTTGGATTTTCTATAGTTTATTTTAGTGATTATGCCCTGTATGATGGTTTAATTGATTTAATTTTGGATTATTGTGAATTAGGGTTTATGTAAATTTTTGTGATTTGGAGATTTTAGAAATTCTTGCTTTAGATAGCTTGGAAACATGATGAATTTGGGTTTCCTATAGTTAATTTTGAGGATTATGCTAATTATGATGGTGAATTTGGATGAATTTGGTTTAGAAAATTTTAAATTTGAGGAAAGAAGGACTTTGGAGAATTGATACTATGGACAAAGTTCTAGCAAGGACTTGAGGTGGGTAATGTATTTATATTTTGAATTATAATTTGTATGAGTTTTTGAAAAATCAAGAATGAGAAAGGTTTTGAAAAAAATTATTGTTTATGTTTTCGAAAAAAAAGCAAGAATTGAGGTTTTAGAATGATTGGATAAATTTCTACAATCGTTTTGGATAATTTAAAAAAAATTGATGAAAATTTCAAAATTCTTTATCTATGAAAGAATCGGCGAATTATGAAAAGTGTTACATTCATTGATTTTGAGTGTTTTGATAAAGTGAAATAATTGTTAAATTCATTGTGTTTGAATGTTTTAATCATTACTATGATTGTTGCATTCTTGAATGAGTAAACATGTGTTATGTGAATTGATGTGATTTTGTGAATTTGTGAATGAAAAAGTATCTGTTATGACAAGACTATAAGAATTTTTAGTTTTTGAAAGATGCCTCTGGGCAATTCGATTTTCGAGTATGATATGTGTTATGTGGGTTTGGTTAGGTCCCCTAAGTTGAGTCAGTACACTGTCTTGTTTTTAAAGGCTTCTCCCGCCTGCCCGCTAGTGGCACTGGAGCTCCAATTTCGGACTCCCATAAGTTTACGGCTACACCGGACCTCTATGCAGAAAGGTGTAGTACGTTTTGTTCACGACTGCACCAGACTGCTATACAGAAAGGTGCAGTACGTTCCGTTTTGGACCGAAACCAAACCATTCTGAAATGTTATGTGATTTTTAATTTA
Organism: Erythroxylum mucronatum; assembly: GCA_027563825.1. Taxonomy (NCBI): domain Eukaryota; kingdom Viridiplantae; phylum Streptophyta; class Magnoliopsida; order Malpighiales; family Erythroxylaceae; genus Erythroxylum; species Erythroxylum mucronatum. The sequence goes on from JAOSBP010000008.1 coordinate 20,888,267, forward strand.
TTGATAAGGTGATGCATCTGTATGTGCTTTCATTCATATTTTTGATTATATTTATGAATTTTGAAGAGTTTTGAAATTTCGAGGAATGAAAACTTTGAGGTCTGAAATTGTGAAAAGATTGAAAATTTCAGTATAAATGATTTGAAAATGTGGAAAATTTTAAGAAATAAGTGTTTTTGAAAAATTTTCTAAATGGAAATATTTTGATAAATGATTTTTGCTTATTTTTCAAATTATAAATATGTTATCCACGAGCTGTCTAGCTCACCCCCTTTCATCCTCATCCCCAGGTATCGAGCAGGAGATTGGATGAAGGAAAGTCAAGATGTCCGTTCGATTTTGTTTGTTTTGTATTTTGTGAAATTTTCGGTTTGTGGAACTTTGGTATTGGATATGTATATGGCTAGGAAAGCCATTAATGTTTTCAAAGCATTTACTCGTAATGTAAATGAATTATGAAATAGATGTTGTAGCGTGGCTTGAAATTGCCACTTTTAAATGATGATGTATTTCTTATGAAGTTTGTAAATAAATTGTGGATGAGTATATAAATTTAGAATAGTGAGTTATGGTTTTGTATAGAAATTGGATATGATTATGGAATTTGTATTGAATTGAAAAATCAATTTGAGTATGGTTGGGATATATGAATATGATTGGATATGTTTGGGTTTGGTTGTGATATGGATGATTCTAACTATGATTGAGAATTATTGAAGTGCTAGGTATAGATGTGAGTTTGTTTATGCTGGGATTCCGGACAAGAGGTCCGATGAATGATGTTGATTTGGTTTGGTATTAGTTTATAGAAGTGAATTTTTAAAATCATTTGCAGATTTTTGGGTTGTGTAAAATGCAGTCGTTATGCTGTCGAAATTTTTATGGCAAAAAATAAGAATAAGAATTAGAATAAGTTTGGTTATAGATGAAATTGAGTTATTGCATGATTACGAAGATTATTTAATGTGAGTTTTGTTTGAGGATGATTTTTCCAAAGAGGGAAAGTTATATTGTTTGATTTATATAAGATTGATTAGAAATGAAAGGAATGAGAAAGAAAAAGAAAGAAAGAATAGAAAGGGAAAAAAAATTTATACCGGTTTTCAGATTTTGGTTTAGTCTTAGGGTTTCCAACACGACGTGGTTGTTCTCTAAGATTTGCGCTTTCGGATGTCGGCATTTTGTTTCCGTTCGTTTCGAAACATTTGTTTTGATTTGCTTCTATTCGTTCCGCTTCAAAATCGATAATAAATCCGTTCCTTCGATTTCCGCTTCTGATTTTGCTTCCGCTTTATGTTTTCCGATCCGTTCATTTGATTCATTCCGCCACTTTGTATTCGATTAGCGTTTACCGTTTTGTAAATCCAATTCTCCGTTTTGTTTCCGTTCTTTGTGTTTCCGATTTTTGTTTTCGTAAGTTTTCGATCTTTTTCATTTTTGATCCCGTTTTTTCAGTTGGGGTCCGATTTCGAGATCGGGTGCCAACATTCTTTGTACTGCAACATTGATGAGACATGCTACTATCATATTAGCATGATTATTCAATGTGCACATGATACATGGAGAAGACTTAATACAACACGCGATTATAGTTAGTAATTTGATATTAGAATTGTATTTCAATGGTTGTTTGGCTTGCAGACAAGTTGATATAAAGTATATGAGTTTACTTTCAACATCGCCATAACCTAAAAGTTAACTTTTCAAAATAATATGGAATTCAGAGACACCTAAACAAAGACATATGATTGGCTAGTGATGACACTTGTGAAGGAAATTTGAAAAAGGGAACTAATTAAAATTATTTATCGCAAACTTTGCAAACTTATTAACTCTATTTGATAAGATCTTATCTTGATATATTATTTGATATTATTTCTTTTGTTTTGGATTTATTTCGGTACTTAAATATTAAAATTAATGTTTTAATTTTTTTAGGAGATGAAAAGTAGAGATTGCTTCAAATTGGGACTCTATTGATGATAATGATGAATCTTGGATAAAGTGAAGAGATTGCTATGGTGGATAAGATTTGAAGAGTTGAGTTTAACTAGGAAACATATTTCTACCCTTATCATGTAGGAGTTTGAATTTGTTTTAGATAGACACTTTTACAAGTTAGAATTAGATTAGGATTATGTTAGAAAACCCTATAAAAGGGGTTTTCCTCACAGCAAAAAGAAAAAGTTCTCTCTTCTTTTTTTTCGCAATTCTTTATCTTTCTTATAATTTTTGTTATTGGAGCAAAAGTCACGTGTGACTAAACTCAATCATTCTAATTCAAGGGGATTCGATATTCTAATTGTAACTTTGTGAGGTTTTGTGTTAACTTTTATTAATGTTTTAATTCAAGTATTTCTTGTTTTGAGTTCTCATTTTCATGATGATTAATATGATAATTTAAGTTAATATTGATTGTTCTATTATTATCCATGAATTCAATGATCTATAATTGTCTTGAAAGATTGATAAAAGTGGCAAATAGGTTATTTACGAAATTATATATCTAACTTATGATAAATAAGAAAACTAAATTGAATAGTTGCATCTATCTTGATTATTTAATTTAGGTTGTAGTCTTTTCACTAAGCTTGTTTCTATCATTTATTTTATATGGAATGCTATCACACCCAGTTAATGAATAGTAAGCTTTGGTTTGGATGATGGGTTTGAACCAATTAATTTAGGAAAATTTGAAACTTATTACGGCTATCCTAATATATTTTAGACTAATTGCTTGAATTGTGAAAATATTTTTTTTAAACCAATGATCAACATTACAATTGGATGAGATATTTCCCTTGAATCGGAGTTTGGTAATCTTGACTTTCTCACTTTTATATTTAGTTGATTTAATTCAATTTCTTATTAATTTTAGTTAATCAGTTACTTAATCAAAAGCCCCCTTTTAATTTCATTACTTAAAATTAAAGAACTATAGTCTAGTTTTCTTAGGATTCGACTTGGTTCCACGACCATTGTAAGAAGTTTGGAGAATCAAAATTATTTTGGGAGCTTCGATAACCCGATCAAAAATTGGCATCATTGTCAGGGAATTATTTTAGTTTCTTTTCATTTTTATTTTACAGTTACTACTAACTTCTTGTCTTGTATGATTTGTGCTTCTCAGTCAGGTAAATTGCAATTTAATCCAGAAATTGAGAAGATAGTGTGTCGTTTGAGAAAAGAGACTAAGCAAGGAAGCGATCATTCACCTTCAGATGTGAAAGTTAAAGTAGATTTAACAATTAATGAAGACTCTAATTTTCAAGAAGTGGACGAAAAGATGAGAAATCTCAACCTTATAACATTGAGGGAGTTAGCGACACCAAATTTGAATCAACAACCTTTATGCATTCAATTTTCATATGTTGAGGTAGATTTTGATTTAAAATCTAGTTTGATTCACTTACTGGCTATTTTTCGTGGTTTTGCTAGTGAAGATCCATATAAATACCTAAAGGAATTTCATATTGTTTGCTCTGAAATGAAGCCACAAGGAGTAATAGAAGAACAAATTAATCTCACTTCCTTTATATTCTCATTAAAAGATAAGGCAAATGATTGGCAATATTATCTTCCACCTGGCTTAGTAACAACATGGAACAAGAAGAAAATAATGTTTTTAAAGAAGTTTTTTCTTGCATTAAGAGTGTCGAATATCAGAAAGGAGATATGTGGGATAAGACAAATTACAGGAGAAACATTATATGAATGTTGGGAAAGGTTTCAAGAACTATATACCAGTTGCACACATCACTAAATTCCTAATTAATTTATGATTCAATACTTTTATGAAGGACTATTACCAATGAATCAAATATGGTTGATGCAACTAGTGGAGGAGCTTTGGTAAACAAAACACTTGAAGCGGCTAGATAATTGATATCAGTTATGACTGAAAATTCTCAACGGTTTCGGACAAGGATGGATGGACTTGTTAAGTGTGTGAATGAGGTATGTAACACGCAACTTGAGAATAAAATTTCAGATTTAACCGCTCTAGTTCATCAAATGGTTGTAGGTCAATTACAATCAATAAGAGTGTGTGGAATATGGTCATTGCCTAGACATTCGACAGATATGTGCCCTATGTTGCAACAAGACTCTCTTCAAGAAGCTAACACAATAGGGGGATTTCCTAGCCAACCTCAACAGAAATCTGACTCTTATTCTAACCACTACAATCTAGAATGGAGGGATCATCCAAACTTGAGCTATGGAAATTAGGGAGGCCAATAACGATATAAACCTCATAATTTTAAACAACTCAACCCCTACATATGCTCAACCTCACTCTTCAAATTCAGGTAGTCTTTAGATGAAATTGTTAAGGCACTTACTAATAATACTCAACAATTGCAAGAGGAAACAAGGGAAAGCCTTTAAAACTTAGGAAATCAGATCACTCAATTAGTCACCTTGGTAAGTAAATTGGAAGTGTAAGCATCAGCAAAGTTACACTCCTAAATGGTGGTGAATCCTAAGGAGAATGTGAGTGTAATGACTTTACGAAGTGATAAGGAAATTCAATCTGGGACTTTATTACCAATGGAGGTAGAAAAGTACATTGATGGAAAAAAGAAGGAAGAACTGGCAACACTAGAATTAGTAGAGGTAAAAAAAATGATTTATCTTGAATATCAATTAATGCACGTGCACCTCAAATTTCCTAGTAGGTTGGCTAAACCAAAAGAAGATGAGTGAAAGAGAGATCCCAGAAACCTTCAAAAAGGTGGAAATCAATATACCACTTCTTAAAGCCATCAAACAGGTTATGAAATATGCAAAATTCTTAAAGGAGATATGCAAATATAAAAGGAAGTTGAAGGACAAGGAGAGAACAATTTTGGGTAAGAATGTATCAGTTGTAATAAATAGGAAATTACCAAAAAATGCAAAGATCCAAGTATGTTTACATTTCCGTGTGCAATTGGTAATAAGAAAATTGAGCATGCTATGCTGGACTTAACTACATTTATTAATGTCATGCCATACTCAATTTATCAAGCTTTAAATATGAATTCTTTGCAAGAAACTAATGTGATTATTCAACTAGCTAATCATTCATATGTACGTCCTATTAGTGTTATAGAAGATGTTTTAGTCGAAGTTAATGGATTGGTTTTTTCAGTGGATTTTTACATCTTGAAAATGGATGGAGATAATGTTGAACATTCGGCTTCGAATTTGTTAGGTAGGTCGTTTATAAAGACAACCAAGACAATAATCAACTTGCATGAGGGTACTCTTTCCGTAGAGTTTGAAGGAGAGATAGTAAAATTTAATATTTTTGAAGCAATGAAGTACCCGAATGATTTTCAATCCATTTATCATATGGATATTGTGGATTCATTTGTTTAGGATATGTTTAAAGAAGAAAGTGCTGAAGATGAGTTGAAGTGTAAGGCTAAATCAGAAGTGAACGAGCAAATTTACGAAACTTGTGAAGTTGTAAAATCATTGTCAGCAATGCTAATAGATTTTGAACCTTCGAATGACGAACTTACTATAAATCACAAGAAAATCTTACCTTCTATTTTGTAGGCTTCAAAGATAGAATTAAAGGTGTTATCGGATCACCTAAAGTATGTCTATTTGGGCTATAAAGAGTCATTACATACAATCATTTAAAAAAGATTAACTATAGAGCAAGAGGAAGGGCTAATAGCACTACTAAAAGAGTACAAAATTACAATTACATAGAAGTTTGGGAAGAACCAGCTCTGTCGAACATAATGACATTAAACAATTACACTTTTCGGGAGGCAACCTAAATCTTATAAGATTTAGCCAACCTACTAGGAAATCTCGCCTTAAGATGAGATCTCGCCTTATGTGATTTAGTGTTATGGAGTGAAGATCTTAAAATTCCAGACTGTTAGATTTCATAAGGCGAGATCTTGCCTTATGTAATTTAGTGATTTGTAATTTTAGACTATTAAATCTCATAAAGCGAGATCTTGCCTTATGTGATTTAATGTTCTGGAAATTTTAAAAAAATTAAAATATAAAATACTTAATTTTTTATTCTCTCATTAATTAATTGTGTTATTTACTTTGTTGTTTTAAAATAAAAAACCTAATCTTCTTTTTCGTTTTTGCAGGAAATTTCAAAACATTAGCCAAGCTATATCTCACACAGACCAGTCACCCCTCTCCTCACCCACGCCTTAACTCAACATTCCACCTACGTACCAGCAGACAACAAGCACAAACCAACACTGCAGGAACTCCACACAACACCCACACAACCAGGGCACACCCAGACCACACCACAGTGATGCAACCTAACATCCACCTCACAGATCACCAATGCACCAACAGCTCTACTACATATTCAGCAGCAACGCCCAACAACGCAGGCCCAATATCTTTGGTGAACCAATGCCACTCCACCCACGCAAAGTACACCTATGTTTTGCTTCCATAAACCCCGTCATGTCGCTAATTTAGCGACATTAAGTCCTAGATCTATCGCTAAATTTACCAACAAACATAAAACATTATGTTGCTAAATTTATCGATAGAAAATATTATCCTTCGCTAAATATTTTCTGACAGAATATATTAGTTTGTCGGGAATTAGAGACGGAGTTATATATCCGTCAGTAACTTAGCGTCGGAATGTTATATTCCGTTAGTAACAATCCATCGCTAATTAGTGATAGAATATTGTATTTCTGTCAGGAAATTTAATTATGATAAATTTTAATCGTTATTTCTCACTTCCTACTAGAGTTTTCTGTTGATAATCTTATAATTTTTTTGTACATTTAATTTCTATAAATAATAGATAACATTGATTAATAAATTTAAAGTAAACATTATCCTGAATGGTATAATAAAAAGATTATAATGTAAATGAAAAAGTATCTTGAAATTATTGTCAATTAAAAATTTATACAAAAGCTTAAGAGTAGTAGACTATCATTACATTCACTTATCTAGAAGCTATCCAGGTGGTGAAGGTGGATGCTCTGACTGATGTGATGAGGTCCTATCCCTACCCTTCAACTCATCCACCTCATTACAGAGCTGAGTTATGCCCTCCATTAACCTCTCTACTGTGCCCTTAAGTTGGAGGAGTCTCATATTTGATGCAGATCGCCTACTAGATCCAGTTGTAGTGGATGTAGAGGATTGCAAATGACATGTGTTTGCAAATGAACCTAAATCGAAAATCCTTCCACGGTGGTCCCTACCACCCACTACATTAAGATACCCCTTTCTCTCATCAATAGTTTCAGAATTCTGATACTGTCGTTCAATGCTTTCTTATCTTTGGTCCTATCATTATAATTGTTTATGTTAATAAGTGATACTTTTTAAGAATTAATATTAAAGTATAGATTTTATATACATGAACTTGTCTGCATCGAGTGTTGACGAAGGTCACACCATATGCTTCTTCGTGTGAGTGTGCAAAAAGAGCTGGCGTGATGTTGGCTTCTTACCTATAAACTTTTCTTGAATCAGAATAAATTGCTATAGTGAACTATAATTTACAAAAATTTTGGTTGAATTTTCTCTATTTTTATGAAATTTAGCCCTCGTTAGAAAAAAAATTAACTCAACAACAAAGCTATTAATGACACCCACCATTTATAACATTATTATTCTCCATCATGCACATATATTTTCATTTTAAATTTCATACATTAAATTACATTGAAATCAAATTTTATACATCAAAGTAAAAAAAACAGGATATAAGTGTAAAGTTATGATACTTACAAGTTGAACTGCATGCTCCTGTTGGGTCAAAGATCCTCTAATGTGTACGGGTAGACTCTCTCTATCTGGTCCTCTACATCTATTGGCAGAATTGTGCTCTGAAATGGATATTGCCTCGAATAATGCCCAATATTGCTGCCATCGACTCCATATTTCTTTAGATATATATGGTGGTCGTACACCATTCTTCTATATCGAAGCATATCTCCATAATATGTACGAGCTCGCCTCTCCCATACATTATAAATTAAAACATCAAATTTTGGATCCCAAAAAATTCATTATGAAAAATAGAAAAACATACTATAAGTACTTATAAATGACAATATTTATCTAATTCGTGTATAAAATAAAATTAAATAAATAAAATTAAATAATATATTTTGTGTACCACAAACTCTTGATAATAAAAATCTTTTGTCGACTGAGAGACATTCTTCTATATAAAACCCTCAAGATCTATCCTCTCCTTGAACTTGGATGAGATATTTCTTAAACACATTCCAGACAGAACCAACTTAATATATAGGTAATTTTATTTCATTTTCAAATTAAAACCTATAACTTTAATATAAACCTATGATGTTAACATGTATTACTGTTGGGCACCGTTACCGGACCCTCAAGCGAAAACATGAAACCTTAAGCGTGGCAAAGACCACGAAAGATTCTTTCATTGAACCCTTACTAGACCTGACTAATTCAAATTCATTACTATCTTATAATATCCCAAAAATTTTCTTTCAAACTACTCCATGGTACGCTCATGCAAAACCGCCACTATGCCTGAACTCAACCTCCTGTTCGCGATCAGAATTTGGAAACCTTCGAACTGAAATTTCAACTTTCCGAAGCCCAACAAAACAAGGATCACAAAAATTGCAATTTACTTTTGAAAATGGTAGCTCTCGGTCTCTAGTTTATGTAGAACCAAGAATCACCTAAATCGGAGCTCTATAGCTCGAGATATGCTTAAAATTCTAA
>JAOSBP010000008.1:20909294-20925607 GCA_027563825.1 Erythroxylum mucronatum
ACATAAGTCGACTTGTGTCACTATACAAGTCGCCTTATGGGTATCGTGACAAGATAAGTCGCCTTGTAACAGGTACAAGTCGCCTTATACTAACAGGCTGGACTAAAAATTGTTATTGAAGTTGATAAGGTCTTAATTAGCAAAAATGTGGAGTTTGTGAGAAAAGGGGTACTTAGTTTATGGACTCTTTGTATTGAACACTGATTCTCTTGCTTTTAACGCTAGCTCTTCTATTGTATCGAATTACATCACTGAATCTATTAATTTGTGTCATGGTAGGCTAGGAGATATTAATGTTGATTATATTGAGAGATTTAGAAACATAAATTTGATAAATTTTGTGGATGATGATTGTTTTAAATGCTCTGTGTGTGTAGAAGCAAGGTTGACTAAAAAATCATTTAAACCTGTAATAATTAGATGCACTGAGTTGATACATACATATTTGGCTGATTTTAAGAAAGATGTTAGTAAACGGAGTAAAAAATATTATATAATCTTTATTGATGATTATTTGAGATACATTAAGGTTTACCTCGTAAGATCTAAAGATGAGGCTGAAAAGATGTTCTTAAAATACAAAGTGGAGGTAGAAAACCAATTAGATAGAAAGATCAAGAAACTTAAGATCGATAGGGATGGAGAATATAACACAAAATTTTAAATGATTTTTTATGAAAATAATGGTATAATACATGAATATAATGTCCCTTATACACCCAACAAAATGACATAGTTAAGAGGAAAAATCGAATGCTTAAGGAAATGATGAATGCTATGTTGTTGAGTTCTATTATGTCTAACAATATGTGAGGAGAAGTGATAATTTCTGCATGCTATATTCTTAATAGAATTCCTCATAAAAAGTTAGTTAAAATTCCTTATGAGTTACGGAAAAGGATTGTTTATAACCTTAATTATTTGAAAGTGTGGGGGTGTCTGGCTAAAGTTAGGCTTACTTAACTTTAGAAAAACAACCGATGGGCCTAAGACCTTAGATTATGTGTTTATTGGTTATGCTCAAAATAATGTTGCATATAGATTCATTTCTTTAAGTAATAATTCTATTTGTGAATCTAGAGATTCAAAATTTTTTGAACATATCTTTCCATTGAAGAAAAATGATGTATGTTGCTAGTCTTTCTAATGCTATTTACGTGCCTTTGACGTTGCCTGCTTCTACTTCTATTTCAAATGAGTATGCAAATGAACCTAAGAAGAGTAAGATGTGAACAATTGAAAGAAGTTTTAGACCATAATTTGTTACTTCCTTATTAATTGAAAAATTATGATCTTGATAGAAAAAATGAAGATATTATTCTTGCCTTTTTAATTGAGGAAGATGCTAAGACGTATGAAGAGGGTGTGAATTCCATTGATTCTAGCGTTTAGAAAGAAGCCATTAAAAGTGAGCTTGATTCAATAATGACAAACCATATTTGGAACTTAGTTAATTTGCCTTAAGGTTGTAAACCTATTAGATGTAAATGATTCTATGGAAATAAAATGAGGCATGATAGAACTATAGAAAAATTTAAAGCCAGATTTATGGTCATAGGTTATAATTAAAAGTAAGGCATCGACTATTTGGAGACCTACTCTCCTGTGACCAAAATTGCTACTATTAGAACTCTAGTTTCCTTTACTATCATTTATGGCCTAGTATTACATCAAATGGATGTAAAAACTTCATTTCATAATGGTGACTTAGAGGAAGAAATATATATGGAACAACCTAATGGTCATATGGTTCTTAGTCAAGAGAACAACATGTGTAAGCTTTTATAGTCTTAAAAAAGATCTTAAACAATGGTATGAGAAGTTTGATCAAACTTTAGTAAGCAATGGTTATGTTATGACTGCATTTGATTCTTGTGTATGCTAAAAAATGATTGGATCAAATAGTGTGATTATGTCTTTATGTTTATGTATGCTAATTTCTTGTGTTAATGTGGATGTGGTCAATGAGACCAAAATATTTTTATCTTCTCAATTTGATATGAAGGATTTAGGAGAAGCTGATGTGATTCTTGGTATTAAAATAAGAGAAATCGAAAATGGCTTTTTTTTATGTTAATCCCATTATATTGAAAAGATGTTTAAAATGTTGGTTTCTTTGATGTTGTAGCTGTGAGAACTCCCTATGATTCTAGTATATCTCTAAAGAAGAACAAAGGTTCTAGTATTTCACAAGCCAAGTATGCTAAAATTATAGGAAGTGTTATGTTCATCATGAATTATACCAGACTTAACATCGTTTATGTTGTTAATAGATTGAGTCGTTATACTCATAACCCTAGTAGTGAGCATTGAAATGCACTTTATCACTTGTTAAAATATATTTAAGGAACTATAAACTGTTGTTTACATTTTAGCAAATTTTCTACTATGTTAAAGGATTTTGTTATACAAATTCGGTGTTTGACAACGACAAAGTTAGTTCTATTAGTGGTTTTGTCTTTACTTTAGGTTGAGGCGCTATATAATATAAATTTGCAAACAAATATGTATAGCACGTTCCAATATGGAATCTGAATTCATTGCTCTTGAGTTGACAGGTCAAGAAGCTGAATGATTGAGGAACTTTCTGGCAGATATGCCATTTTGGGAGCAACCAAACGTACCAATTTCGCTATATTATGATTTACAAGCAACCATTAGGATAGTAAAAAATTTATATACAATGGCAAGAGAAGACACATTTATATTAGACATAGTGCGATAAATAACTCATAAAAAATGAAGTAATTTCCTTATAATATGTGAGATCCAATAAGAAGTTGGCAGACCCTATCATTAAAGAATGAACAAGGAAAGCAGTTCTTAAATTGTTGAGGGAGATAGGGTTTAAGGCCATGGATTGAGGGAGTATGATGGATACCATATTATGGTTAAACGAAGCTATATGAGTCCTCAATATGCACAACATTCCTATCCCTATGGGGTATCACCTCGTTTAATGTGAGGTTAAGCCTCAAGCTTATAATGAATCTATAACCCTATTATTTGGGTGGCCCTAGAGAGACGGACTTGTTGGATTCAAAACTTGATTTGAGCTGTCCTTTTAGAGCACTTATGAGAACCCAAGGTATGTTCATGACCATAAAAAGTGCTTGTTATGATTGATCTTCTTTCTATCGTGAGATTCGTAGAAATTAATATGTGTCATGAGGGTCTCATCCTAAGTCTATAAAGTTGAAGAGAAATTCACTTTATTAACTAAGTTGTTGTCACACATTACTACGTATCAAATCAATTGAAAGAATTGAGTTGTCTTTTATGGCACTTATAAGAAACCAAGGTATGCGCGTGGCCATGAAAAGTATTTGTTGTGATTTATTTTCTTTTTATCGCAAAATGTGTAGAAATTAATGTGTTGTGAGGCTCTCATCTTAAGTCTATAAAGTTCAATAGAAATTAACTTTATTAACTAAAATGTTGTCACACATTACTACGCATCAATTCAATTGAAAGCTATTGATGCTTAAATATATAACCCTTCATTTGCATAGAAAATTCAAGTTTAGCAAGTCATTTAGTGGAAAATTGTTGGATGAATGATCCCCTCTTACTTGTTTTACCAAATGTGTTGTATTCTTGTCTCACATTGGTGGGTGCTAATTTTTTTGTCTTTATACTGAAAGGAGTGTTTGCCAAGGCTTGAGTAACTTGTCTCTTAGTTCTTTAGTATGAGGCTGGACGTGGGCTAACTTCGCACGCAGATTCTACCTGCGCCCTCCTAGTCTAGTTCGGGCTTGGCACATTGCTGGTACGGGTCATTGATTTAGGTTGAGTTTTTTCAAATATTTTTGCTGAATTTATTTATTTTTCCATCGGAGAGTTACTCTTTAATGGAGTCTTTGCATGTTTCTATCTCTTTTGGTTTTTGAACAAATGCTTTCTAGAAACATTATGAATGTTTTCTGAAATTGTCTTCAGGATTTTTGCCTCACTCGCAGATTCTTCCCCAAAGTTTGATTTGATTATGCATACTGAGTTGTTCTAGTTGTTGTTTTAGATATAGTGATTTTTTGCTAACCTGATGGACACTTTTTGCATCTGCGAGTTTCAAGTCTTCAACCTCAAGTGCACTAGTTTGTGGACTAAGTGTCAACCTTGGATAGCAGACGATATCGTTGATTGCACCATGGTCTGCCCCAATTTTACTTTCAAGGCAGTGACACAACCATTCGACTATATCTTTATTTTCCGTACAAAAAGGCCGGTGGCACAGCTATTGCTATACCTCTGATTACATCCGATGGATCTCAATAGTTGTTATCTGTTTAGCCTTGATCTTATTGTTTGAAATTTTCTTCTAAAACTTCCGTCTCAGCATCTAAGAACTATTTTGTCTGGAGTAGCGGGTTCGTATTTCTGACCCATGTGCACAACTATTAAATTATACATGGGTTGCATGAAAATTAGAACCTTTTGGATGAACGTGGATGGATAGTACTAGTAACTCATGTTTAGGATCCCCTGAAGAGGATCTGGTAATGCTATAACCTAAACACTAAACAACAGGAAAAAAAACAAGAATAACCTCTCTCCCATGAATGCATATGCCCATATTTACACATAGGGCTGGTAGCTTGATGCCCAAGAAGAGTGACGTCTTCCAACTCTTTTTGTCCCGTCTCTGGGTAAACTTAAAGTAAGTAGCTACAAATATACTAAAAAAGTAAGTTACAAATAATCAATCCAAACCAGCAACAGTTGCTGCCTTTGCCCCCCCATGTTACATTCTACCTGAATCCTAGGAGGATCAAACCAAGTTTCTCCCCTCTTCACTTTACATTCTACCTGAATCCTAGGAGGATCAAACCAAGTTTCTCCCCTCTTAATTTGCTCTTTTTTTATTATTTACATTAGGTATCCCAGTTTAGACGGACTAACCCTAAGCCCTAAGACCTCATCCTAAGAGTACTAAAGGAGGTAAATCTAAAACTCCAAAATCCCTGAAGTTTCTACGTAACTTATATATTTCTGCGCACAAGAAACCGTCACATACTTCATTGGTCGGCTGCTGATTGATCACCGACCTCCTGCTCAGCATCAGATTTCCAGCAGCCCTCGAGTTCCCTAATAGCTTCAACTTCACCCTGCCGCTAGAAGCGGGGCATAATTTAATTTGTTAGAGTAGAAAAACAAATCAAAATCCAAAATTATACCAAGTTTGGGAAGGGCCAAAATGTCATATATTGAATTAATAGGAAAATTATGTTACAAAAAATTACAATTACAATTAAAATGTTTAATTTTTATTAATTATAAAATAGAAAGAAACAAAAAATTTTATAATTAATAAAAAAATTTCTTTCTATTTTATAATTAATAAAATTAAAAATTTTAATTGTAATTGTAATTTTTTGTAACATTTGTTCCTTTCTATTTTATAATTAATAAAAATTAAAAATTTTAATTGTAATTGTAATTTTTTGTAACATAATTTTCCTATTAATTCAATATATAACATTTGGGCCCTTCCCAAACTAAGGCACAGCGCAAACCAAAAACATTATTTTATTTTACAATAAAGCCACTAGATGTCGTAATCCTTATGGCCCGCCTTTTCAAATTCATCTATAGCTGCCTCTCTCTACCTCTACCTCTCTCCCTCCAGCCAAGATTATTTGGTTCCAGTCCAGTCTTCCTTAAATAGAAGGTAACTCTTTGATCAGACTTTATGCTCTTCACTGCTTTCTTTGTTAATCATCACGCTCTATAGGGTCCGTCCTTCCTTTCAAATATTGTTGCTCTTCCTTCACTGAATGATGGGTCGGTAATGGTTTTTGCTGTATCTTCTCTCTAACTTTTGCTCAGAAACTGGTGACTTCTCTTGTTCAAGTGGGAAAAGTCTTTTAGTTGGAGTTTAGAAATTGGGAAGTACTGGTTTTTGTCTGGAGAAGTCCTTGGTTTTGGTCGTGAAAAGATTGGTAACAATATGTACTTAGCTTTCCGCCACTTTCCGGTCAAATTTACTATATATTGAAAGACCAGCCCTGCTTGGTCTAGTCTCTCGCCGTCTCACTTTTCAGCCATTTTTGTTCAATTTTACGAAGTAAATCAGAACTTGTTGGGAGTTTTTTTGTACTACTGCCTCTTTGTACTTTTAACTGCATCAACAAATTTTCGTTGCCACATAAGCTCAAGGAACTATACCTTTCTCTCGAATGGCTCCATCTAGCACTAGTACCAGAAGAAAAGTAAAAACAAAGCCGAAGAAACCAAGAACTATACGAAGCAAGAAGCAGCCTTTAAAGCCCAAGAATGGTGCAGAACCATCAATAATGGAGGATTTGTCTTCTATCTCTTCCATTGTCACAAGCTCCAGCAGTTGTTCAAAAATAGATACTTTAGAGTCTGAGGGCGCTATTAGTATCCCCACAAGTGCATGCTCCACACCCAAAGCTCAAAAGTTTCGAATTCCAGAGATTGCAACTTGCCCACCAGCACCAAAGAAGCAAAGATTTGTATCGAACTGTTTGCGGAGAAGACCAATCGCTTTCTTTGCTCCTCCAGATTTAGAAGCCTTTTTCTTCTTCGCACTTCGAGATATTTCGGTGTGAAGTCATTGTTCATAGTATGTGATCACGATGATATTTTCAACATCAGCAGAGGTTATTTGAGTTAAAGTACAGTGTGATAGTTTAAGAGTTTGTGAGTGATGTTCTCAGGACTAGGAGGCTGCCATTAGCTTTACCTCATTTTTCGTTAAACTTGAATCGAAGGTTCTCGACTTGTAGGGGAACACTAATTGCTAAACTTAGCTGGGGTTTTGTCCACTAAATTTAGCCTCATGCCTATTAATGCTCCTTTTATTATGTATTTCTGCTTTAGTTGAATGGCTGACTTGGATTTTGTGAGATTGATTTGAGGTTTGTGAGTGTGCAATAGTCAGCTTCTGTTGGCTTTGTCAACTTGAGAAAGTAAAAGCGTGAATGCTTTGTTTATGTGGAAGGTGCATTTTCTCCTCCTACTTCTACTTGAAGACTTGTTATTTCCTTTCTGGGTAACTTGTGCTGATAAGAAGAACTTCCATTTCTTCAAGTTCTTGTGCAAATTACAATGATAATCAATTGTCTCCCCGCTCCTAATTTAATCAAGTGTACTTAAGCTTCCTTTGTTTACGTTTTGTCTCATGTCCCTGCACCCCACCAAACATCATTTATCACAACCAAATTTACTAATTAATCCGACTTAACTAATGGTTACAATAGCAGTACTGTAGAAAAGGTCCTACTAAACACTTGATGCCACATCCCACTATGATCTGAAACCGTGTTATCTGCAGTGAACCTATCTCGTGTCTAAAGGAGACTTCCACAAAAGGTGTTCTCACGCCAATACGTATCATGGCCTACATTTCGAAACCAGAGCAAGAACATGGCCTTTTAACAGCTAAAATTCTTTTTCTGCAAGACAATAACCTTTCCGAATTGAAGTAGCAAAAGCATGGGTGGAAGTTTTAAGGATGGTAGTAAAGCTTTTGTCATGTTACAGAATCGGAACATAAAAGTGAATGAAGAGTGTGTGTATGCTGTTGTACTTTATTTTCTATTTCTAAGTTGTCAGATTGTGGGTGTGTTGGTGTTTCGGCTCGGCCCAGCATCCGTAAGAGAATCCAATGAATTAGATTCGTGCGGCTAGTGATCATTGTGACAGTTGAGAATCTCAAGAAACTTTCTTGTGGATGTTTATCTACTTGTGCAAGTGAAATATATTTTGTTCAGGAAACCCTTCAAAGTGAAATGTATCCATATATCCGAGTCATTCATTACCTTCCAAGTTAGGAGAATAATTCCAAACTTCTGAGTTGCAGTAGGGGACGGCAATGGTTGTCCATCCCACGAGCCACCAGTGTCCAGTAAATTTTATGAGATCTTATGCATATTCATATTGTAATGAGTGCAAGTATACAAATTTTGGTTCACACTTTAATCTGAATTTATATATTATATACGTATATTACTCAAAAAGTTGTTTGAATTTAAAGGTATTATTTCTTTTAATTAAAAAACATTATGTTCATTTTTAATCCTTTTAATTATACTGTTTCTCTTTTATGTTTCACTTAATTATTGTTTCTTGTCCAACCTCCGAAATTTTTGAGTATGTTTACACCCTTCAAGCCTTTGTTGTAGTCAAAATTATATTTATCTTAAGATCTTGTTATGTCCTACACTTGTGTCTTGTAAGAAGCTGCAAGTGTTCTTTTTCTTTTCATTCCCGCAGGTCAAATCATTTCGTAAATCTGTTAGTCTAAAGTTGCAACCTTTAAGATGTTCTTCTTCACATTTCTTGGGGTAAATTAACTAAGAATTCTATCTTTGCTGGTAAACTGCAGTGTTTTATGAGAATTACAGTAGGAAATATATTGATATTATGTTCCTTTTCAGGTTATCGATATATATGTCGGTGTTAAAGTGATGACCCAAATTTACCTTTACTTACAAAGTAACATAACTTCATCTTCTCACTACTGAATCCACCCCCTCAGGGATTATACGATAGAAGCTATGGTAAGTTAATGAAAAAGGGTGATGGAACAATATAATGGATACAATATGCATTATATTGGCACAACTTAGATCTTTGCATGGTAAGTTATGTTGCATGCATACAATATGCCAATATTGTATGCACCAGAAAAGAAGTATACAACAATATAATGGATGTGCGCATAACAGTCACAATGTGCCAATGATGTATGGATAGGAAAAGAAGTATGTTGCATATCTTCTATGTTGGTGTTACAAATCTTATTATACTATACATATCTACAAATGTAGTGTATGATCAGGAAATTATTTTATGTTTGCAGACAGTTTATTGTTTCCAATATTGGAGTCAATGGATCGTGATCATATTATTAAGTGTCTGGCGTTGTTTGAGATTTTGAAAGGGCAATTGGATTTGATGAGAATGGTCATGTTCATATGCTTGTATATATACATCAAGAAACGTCGTAGAAGTGAAAATGCGAGAGGTAGTAGGGCATTGACAATACCAAATAGGGAAGCCAATATAGATAGGATTTTGCATGAGGGTGATAGGAATAGCCAGTGGGATATAAGAATGGACAGTAATGCATTTAAATTGTTATGTGAGATGCTTCAGGTCAATGGTGGGTTGACGAACACGGGCCACGTGCCCATTGAGGAAAAAGTTTTAATCTTCCTTAGAATATTAGCACAAAATGAATCTAATAGAGTATTGCAAGTTCGGTTTATGAGGTCTGGAGAGATAATAAGTAGGGTCTTCCATAGTGGGTTGAAGGCTATAATCAAGCTTCAACATCTGTTGTTGGTCAAGCCCATACCAACTCCTAAGGATTGCACAGACACTAGATAGAAATGGTTTAAGGTTAGTAAATTTATTTAGTGACAATACATTTTCTAATTTAGCTTCATTAAATTCGTTAACCAAAACATTGAATTGTTTGGAATTTCAAACAAAGGGTTGCCTTGGTGCTCTAGATGGGACCTATATAGACATAATAGTTCCCCACACAGACAAGCGCAGATACCGAGGTAGGAAAGGGAGAATATGCACTAATGTATTAGGAGTGTGTGACAAGAACTTAAACTTTGTTTATGTTCTTGCGGGATGGGAGGGTTCAATAGCAGACTCAATGGTTCTGCATGATGCTATTGGTAGGCCTAATGGACTGCAAGTTCCGAGGGGTATGTAAGAAACAAATTGTTAGAAATTTGTTATTTGTTTTTGAACGTATGATTACATATACAATAGTAATAGTGTCATTTGCTTATAGGAAATTACTACTTAGTAAATGCTGGCTATACCAATGGTCCTGGTTTTCTTGCACTTTTTAGAGCCACAAGATACCATATTCAAGAGTGAGCAAGAGATGGGAGGGCACCTAGGAATCCAGAAGAGCTCTTTAATAAGAGACACTCGTCTGCCAGAAATGTAATTGAATGTGCATTTTGTTTACTGAAAAAAAGATGGAAAATCATAAGAAATCCATCATTTTATCCAACATCCACTCATGTGCACATCATTCTTACTTGCTGCCTTCTGCACAATTTCATTAGATTGCATATGAGTTATGATCCAGCAGAGCTTACTCCTCTTGAAGCTGAGGATATGCCAATTGGGGAAGATGCACCGTTATCTGAATTTGTTGATTGTGTTGAGACAAGTAATGAATGGAGTCAATGGAGAGCGGATTTAGCTAACAACATGTTTGACGAATGGAGAAGAAACCATTAAAATATTGACTTTAATTTACTTAATAACAGTTTGTATTGAATTGAGGGATTAAATTTGGTCGGCTTTCATTATAACTGATTTGAGGCATTGATTAAATTTCTCTTTATATTGTTGACTCTCAATTGTAACTGTTTTTGCACACACACCATGAAATTGTTGTTACTTTGTTTTCTTTGTACTTAATTACATGTTTTGTTTAATTCTATATTGTCTTCATTATATTCAAACAAGTTTCAAATAACATGTTAATTACTTATTGATGGAAATGGTTTGGAATGGTTTGGGGTATGACATTGCATGGTTTAGGTGCAATGTCATGGGTTTGGAAAGATGATGAAATAGACGCATTTGTTACCTTCTTGGAGGACGCAGTTGTTGCTAGACATAGAACCGATAATGGCCAATTTAAGCCTAGGACTTCCAATTGCTTGCTAGACTGATGGTTGAGAAGTTTCCTGGGTGTGGAATTGAGAAGAGGCATGTACAAAATAAACATAAGAGGTTTAAGGAAAAATATCAGACAACCTATGACATGTTGCAATGCAGTGGCCTTGGGTGGAATGAAAGCAAGCAATGTGTCGAGGTAGACAGCAAGCAAGTGCTTGACAAATGGATGAGGGTAGGTTATTTATACACGTATGTTATTGTATTAGACATTGTGTATCATGCTAACAATATGTTTGAATTTTTTCCAGAAACACCCTAATAAGTACTATACCCCTGGAAAGTCATTCCCAATTTACCCTAGACTTGAGTATGTCTTTAGGAAAGACAGAGCCACAGGTGTAGCTGCAATTGACCCTGGGGATGCAGCTGCTCAGTTTGCAGCTGCTGAAAATGAAGGGGATGCACCAGTAGCTTCACCGCCTCATACTGAGCCATTGTCTGAACCAGTTCCAGCGGACACACCCGTTGCAACTGCATCTGTTCATGTAACTGGTTTTTTCGCCTCCTCTTCCAACACAGACGAGAACCAATAAAGTGGAGGGAAAAGAAAGATCAGGGAAAGTGAAGTGTAGAAAGCCTTGCTGCCACCTTTGCCCATGCAGCTGACTACAGTATTAGGAGTGCACAGATCATTGCAGATGCTATTGGCGTGGGGCCAAAAATTCCCCAGCTAGGTGACGAGCTTGGGAGATTGGGTTTCTCCACCGAAGAGGTTGTTAGGGCTCTCCACATCTTCTCAAGGAATCCTCATGCGGGGAATCTTTTCTGGGGTGTAAATGCAGCCCAAAAACAGGCTTATGTGCGGAGCCTGTTAGATATGGATCATTGACTTTATTATCTCTATCCTTAATTTGTATGTTTATCTCAACTATTATTTGGACATGTATGATGGTAACTATGCATCGAACTTAACTTATTTGTGCTAGTACCATGTGATGTTGACTGATGAGATGATATATTTTGGCCTGTGTTTGTACACATGTTTATCAATGACGAATGGTTGGGTTTTAAATTATTTAATGTTTACATTTTCTGTACGTTTATGAATGGTTATGATATGATTCATTTGCAGGTACAAGAAAAATATGTGCAGGTACAACTTCTATATTGACTTCGTTGGACGTCAAGTAGGAATTTTCACAAATTGGGATGACGTCAAATTGGTAACTGAGGGCTTTCCAAATGCTAGATTCAAGGGGTTTCGGACCTTGGTTGAAGCAGAAACTGCTTGTGCCATGGATCAAAATAGGACCAATTGTCCAAACGAAGAAATTTATCCTACCGCCAATGAACCCTCACCAATCCCGCTTCAATTTTCACTACCAACATCTGAAGAACCAAAGGCAGCTGCAACATTGAACCAAAAAATGGCATGGAGTCAAGCATTTTTACTAATTGCTCTTGGGGTCATTTTGGGAATTATTATTAAGGACATTCTCAATAAATTTTAAGGCTTCAATGTAATTAAAGCCATGAATGCTTAGATATTTTTAAATTATTATGTATTAGAATTTATTGGTTGTCGAAGCTATTGAACCTATTATGTAATTAATTCTATTAATGTTTAGATGTTTTATTAAATTAATTTGTCCTAACTAATGTTTATAATAATAATCATAATAATAATAAGAAGAAGATAAATAATAATAATAATTACAATAATAATAATAATAATAAGTTCAAAATAATATATAATAATTGATAATAAAAGCAATGACAATAATTAATAATACTAATAATTATTATTTTATTGTTATTACAAAATTTATAATAAATCTTACTAATAATAACAACAATAATTAATATTATTATTATTAATTATAATAACATAATTAATTTTTTATAACAAATATCATCCTAAAAATAATAACATCAACAAATACTAGTCATAACAGGTACGAAATTTTTAATAGTAATAATATTAATAGCAATCATCACACAACTGAAATTTTACTAGAGTTACACGTTAATAATAACATAATTAAATATTGTAAAATAAATATTGATACAATTATAAAATAATCAATGAATTATATCTACTCTTCTTATTATACTGCAGGGGCATTTCTATCATTCACATTGTTTTTGGTTCTGTCCCATGCAATCAAACACATTTATGTCCTTAAGACGAAGACAATTATCTTTGTTCTGTCCACCGCAACCAAACATCTCACTGTCTCCAATTTTTGTTCTGTTCCGTCCTGTTCTGTTTTGTCTCATCCCATCTCTGCATGTTGAAGACGCTAACCAAACAGACAGTAAGACTTCGTCG
This sequence comes from Erythroxylum mucronatum, assembly GCA_027563825.1. Taxonomy (NCBI): domain Eukaryota; kingdom Viridiplantae; phylum Streptophyta; class Magnoliopsida; order Malpighiales; family Erythroxylaceae; genus Erythroxylum; species Erythroxylum mucronatum. Next base: position 20,922,253 of record JAOSBP010000008.1, read on the forward strand.
CGACAAAGCCAGATGTTGGCTGCGGCGAACTTCTCCCGAAAGGTTCTTGGAAGTTTTCCATATCTTCGCCGCGGTGAACATATCTTTGCCACAATGAATCCGCCAATTGCTGCCGCTGAACTTTCACCTTTAAATGAAGGCTTAGACTTTCTTTTCGCATGATCCTCATTCCACCCACCCAAATGGTCGCCTCGGGATTAGTCACAGGACTCGAGCCCAACAAATTAGGTGTTTTCTATTTTTTATTAAAAAACATTTAAGTGTCTTTTACACATATTTATAAGTATTTTTCAATTATGTGAGCATTCATTGTCTCTTTTTAAGTATGTGAGCCCTTTGTGATTATCAAAATATCCAATTGAGCAAGTTTGAGTTGTAAGCCATTTTTGGTGTGATCATTGTACTTGGAGAATCTAAAATGGTTTAAGTTTCTCTTTACCTTGAAGGAAGATTGAAAAGTAAATAAAAGATATACAAAGGTTATTCTTTGTCTTGAAAGACAAATTATAATTGAAATCCAAGATGAGTCTTAAGAGTGGATGTAAGTAAGGATTGTTTACCAAACCACTACAAATCAATTTTTGTTTCTCTTCCTTTACTCTTTAATTTATTTTTTACAAGTATAATTAAATTCCTTATACTTCATTATTGCATTTGTGATGATTCGTAAGCATTGTTTTTATAAGTTAGTATCCTTTAATTAAAATCTTGAGTTCACCCAATTCCCCCCCCCCCCCCCCCTCGTGAGTGCCATTAAGGTTTATAGGGCTAATATTTCAAATGAAATCCTATAGCAAAGATTATAATGACATATGTAGAAGCATCTTTAACATCCTTTATCCAAGAGGGTTAAATTATTAATAAAGCCCCTTTCTTTGATATAAATGACTACTTTTATTGGAAAACAATAATGGATTTTTTCTTGATGGACAAAAGTGTCAATTTATAGGAAATTATCTCAAGTGTTCCATACATTCCTACTAAAATTATAGACAATAAAAAAGTTCCTAAGCTGAAAGACGAATATGATCCTCAAGATAAAAGATTAATCTCCTTAAATATTAAAGTCGTCCACATTTTGTTTTATGCATTAGGAAGAAATGAATCCAATGGAGTTTTTATGTGTGTAACAACTCACGAAATTTGGCATATATCAGAAGTTACTCATGATGGAATAAATTAAGTTTTAAAAAAAGTAAAGTTAACATGCCAACTCACTAATATGAATTGTTCTAAATGAAACACGATGAAAACATTTCTAGCATATATACTAGATTTATTGATATTATCAATGCTCTAAAGAGTTTTGGGAAAACCTACACTAATGTTGAAATGGTAAGGAAGTTGCTTAGGTCACTGTCAAAAACATAAGAACCTAAAGTGACAGCTATACAATAAGCTAATAATCTATCAATTTTACCATTAAAGAAGCTCATTGGATCTCTTTTTACATATGAAATGAGACTCCAAAAGATGCAAGAAGAAATGATGCTTCCAAATAGAAAGATTTTAGCATTCAAAGTCTCAAAGGAATAATCATGTGAAAAGTAAGAAACATGTGAAAATGATAAAAAATATATTGCTTTAATCTCTAAAAAATTTAAGAAATTATTGAGGAAGAACTCCTCAAAGAGAAAGGACTACGAAGGTGGTAAGGTAGATTCAAAGTACAAATCAAATAACATTATTTACTTTGAATGCATAAAACCCAAACATATAAAGTCTCAATATCCTTTTCTCAAAAGAAAATTGAAATCATGAAAGAAATGAAAAAAAAAAAGGAGATAAAAGCAAAAATAAGACACTGAAAGCCTCCATTTGGGTTGACATAAGTAACTCTGAAAGTGATTCAAAAGGAGATATAGCTCACAGATGCCTTAAGGTAAAAGATGATATTGAGGTACTCTCTAACTCTTAAATCATATGATATAATAGTGACATTTGATATATGATGAACTTCTTGAGAGTCTTGAAATCATGTGTATGAAAAAGAAAAAGTTATCTTCCAAACTAAAAAAAGTTCAAAAGAATCTAGATGCATGCATAAGTGAAAATGAAAAGATAAAGAATGAATTGCACAACATCAAAGCTTTTAAAGGTGTAGCCATAATGGAAAATCATGACTTAGACACTTTAAAGCATAAGAATAAATATTTGAAAAAGGATGTTGATTCTCTCAATGTCTCATTGTCCAAGTTCGCTAAAGAAAGTAAAAAATTAGAAACATGATAGGAGCTCAAAAGAGTTTAATAATGGGCATAAAATTGGATATAGCTATAGGAATGCTTCTAACACCTAAGACACTTTTTTCAAAGAAAGGCATTTACATAGTAAAGAACTAACGCGGTAGGATGACAAGTGTATAAAGACCATCCACATTTAAGCACACACACAACATATCCACTAGGCTCAAGCTAAGAGCAATCCTTATGCTTTCATGTATTATTTATAATCTAAACCTAGAATTTAATACTCTTAAGAAAAGAATAGGCTTAAATTTTATACAAAAACATGTGATAACATGCAATCTTACTTGTACCATAGTAGGCTTTACACTAAGCATAATTCTATAACACATGTTCACAATCAACATAAGCATCATTACAATGAAAGAAACATATCTCATATATATAATTATACTAGCAATTTTCATTCTCCAAAGAAAACATTCAAATCACTTACACAAGATCTAATAGTATAGTAGAAAGAAATGTATTAAAAATTTTCATAACTTATATGCATATACAAGAACAAGAAATGCTCTCATGCATTAAAATTATAATGATCATTGTCATCCTATCAAATCATATGATATGGTATGGTACTTTTATGTAAAATATAGTCATATTGACAAAATTTAATATTCAAAACAAATGATAATGAATAAACCCTCAATCAAGTGGGTTGAAAAGAAGAAGGAGACTAACAACCAAATATCCAAGCTTATTTAGGTACTTAAAACACATGGATAATGGGTTCTCAAAGCAATAGGCATTGCATCCCAATTCTTAAATCTGAGAGGCAAAGATGGAGGATTCGTTACATTTGGATCTAATGTTAAGTTAAAATGACTTTACGTGTTTAATAATTTTGATGACAAACAAAAAGAAGACAAATGAAAAATAGAAAGAAGCTTTGTAAAAATCAGACGATACAAAAAGCAGACGGAAGCTTAGAGGAAAAGCAGACGAAAGCTTTGTAAAAATCAGACGATACGAAAAGCAGATGGAAGCTTTGTAAAAATCAGACGATACAAAAAGCAGACGGAAGCTTAGAGGAAAGCAGACGGAAGCTTTGTAAAAATCAGACGATACAAAAAGCAGACGGAAGCTTAGAGGAAAAGCAGACGGAAGCT
>JAOSBP010000008.1:20935443-20953111 GCA_027563825.1 Erythroxylum mucronatum
TCTCTATTGGCTGTTTAGGTTGATGTCTTCATACCGATACCTGGATCCTGGGGTTCGGGAAGTCCCGGTGACAAAAAGTTTTGTTTTCCGCACCTGGTACATATGATGTACCTCCCGGGATTTTCCTACAGATCATTTGCAAATCATAGGTTAGTCAAACTGATCTTCTTGCACTTTCCATGGTATTTGAATTTTGGATTTTTGAGCACTTCTTGCTTAATAAGAGCATTGAGATTCTCCATATACAAAATGAAGAGGTAAGGGGACAAGGGGTCTCCTTGTCTTAGACCTATTGCTGCCTTGAATGATGTGGTAGGAGTGGCATTGACTAAGATAGCCAAGGAGGAGGATGAAATACATTCTTTGATCCACTTGATAATTTTTGAAGGAAATCCGTGGGCTGTCAATAATGTCCGTAGAAAATCCCAACTCACATTGTCATATGCTTTCTAAAAATTAACTTTAATTGAACAATTTGGAGAATAGTTCAGTCTAGAATAGCCTTTTAGGGGTTCTTGGATAATAAGGATGCTGTGTCCTATATGTCTACCTTGGAGGAATGCACCTTGGTTATTACTGATAAGTTGAGCTAGGATTTTCTTCAGTCTTGTAGCCAGTATTCTGGAGATAACCTTATAGAGAAAGTTAGTGCACGCAATTGGTCTGAATTCCCCAAAATGAGTAGGGTTGGAGCATTTAGGAATCAAACAAAAAAAGGTTATGTTGATCTCTTTACAAAGAGTCCCCTTGGAGAAAAATTCCATGATTGCTTGTATTACAAAGGGTCATACTTCTCTCCAAGCTTTCTTATAGAAATACCGTTAAAGCCATCAGGTCTAGGGGCTTTAGATGCTTCCATGCCAAAAACTACAACTTCAATTTATGTATTTTCCATTAATTTTGTAATAAGCTCTGAGTCAGCGGGTGAGATTTGATTCAGGGATAGGGATCCAAGTTCTCCAACTATTGCATTAGCATTGTTTCGAGTACCTAGAAGGTCTTTAAAGAACTTCACTGCCTCCTCTTGGATTTCCTATTGTTTCTATAGCATTGCACCATTGTTGGATGTTATAGACGGGATCTTGTTGCAATTCCTCCTTGTTAGAATTGAGTTAAAAAAGAATTTAGTACAGTTATCCCCCTCTTTCAGCCATTGCACTCTAGCTCTTTGTTGTAAAAGGGAATTATGGTTGTGAATAGCTTCCAAGAATTGTGATAGCTTTTGTCTTTCTCTTTCAAGTAACACTGCATCTATCAAGAGAACAACTGGTTGGGATTGAATAGCCTAGAGTTCAAGTTTGTAGGAGTTTAAGGAATCATTTGTTGGCTTGTGAGTAGAGTTAAGAACCTTCAGTTCTTGTTTGATAGCTTTCAATTTTTGAACACAACAGAGTTGCTTGGTCCTATTGCATTGATGCTTTAAACCTTTGTTACAAGCCTCATTAAACCCTGGGACACTCACTAGAAAATTATTGATTAAAATAGGATAGTGTTTGAACCCTTTTTGGAATAAGTTGTCTACTATAAGGGGTGTATGGTCCAAAAAGAGAGGCTCTTTACAGATATTAATGATGTCAGGGAAGGTCTTGAGCCACAAGTCATTTACTAGGGCTTAATCTAGCTTTTTCCTGATATGCCACTCTGATTGTTGTTTGTTGGACCAGGTATAGGAATGTCCCACATTCTTTAGATCTGTCACCCTTATCTTTTCAACCATTTCTTTCAAGTCCACTGTATGGTTTTTTTAAATTGCAATGCCCTTATGCCTCTGATGGGTATAATATAGAGTTAAAGTCTCTATATATTAGCCAAGGTGTGGATACAATGTTACTGAGGGATTTAAGGTTATTCCATAGTTCTTTCCTCTGGAACCGAAAGTTGCTTGCATAGATGAATGAAACCTTAATTTGAATATTCACCTTCAAAAAAGATAACTTTAGATGCAAAGCTTGTTCATTTGAATCTAGGAGATCTACCTTGAGTTCATCCTCCCTGTAACAAATAATTATTCTTCCAAAAGCATGATGTTGATGGTTGGTTATCATGTCCTAGTGGGATCCAAAAACATCCAATTTGACCAGATTTCCCTTATGATTTTGGTTTCTAGTAATCCAATGATGAGAGGTTTCTCTAGCAAACTAAAGTCCCTTAAAGCTGACATTCTAATGGGACAATTTATTCGTCGTACATTCCATGCTATAATGGTCGTGGTTAAAAGGATTGGCTTGTAGAGTCTTTCCCTTTACCCCTCTTGGATCTCCTTCTCTCCACTAGATGGAATTCAACAGTTCCTACAGATTCCCTAGGTGCAGTATAACTTTTAGGGGTTTCAAGGATATGAGATTGCATAGAATTAGTTTGACTAACCATTGATTCTCCTTCCACTCCTGGAGTATTGGTTAATGTAGCTTGATCTTCCTTGATTTCTGTTTGAGATATAAGTGTTGTATTTGCTATTTGTGGTACTTCCTTCTCCATGTTACATGTTGCACTGAACTCTTTAGAAACTTTCTTGTGTATTATTTGACCATTTTCTACTAGCTCACTGTTCTATTTCTCCTTATCCTCAGGTAGTATATACTCACTTATTATCGGTATTATTGCCTCCTTGGATATCGTGGGAAGAAGGATTTCTGATGATTCCAAATGTGATGCTGCTTCAGCTGTCTCCATGAGCTCCTGATAGCTCCCTGTTTTGAAGGTTCTTCCCGTGGCCTTCCAAGTCTTAGTTGGATAAGTGGAAGGTGGTTTCCAGTGGTAAGAAATTTTAAATATGTCTTCTCTTAGTGTATCTTCCTCTCCTAACCTCATTACTGGAATTTCTTTAGGGAGTTCTTTGGAAGTGTCCACACTAATACATGTCCTAGTATAACCAATACGTGTCTTCTTTGCTATATGTTCATCCATGCATAGTGGTCTTCCGATGTAGCTGGCTAATGCTCCAAGCCCTTAAATAGTCCAATACTCAAGTGGTATGTTGTGGAAGTTGATCCATAGTGGGATATTTTGGGTCTTGAGTGTTTCAAGGTCTATGTGTGGCTGCCAAGTTTGAAGGAAGATAGGATGACTGCCAAGGTGTCATGGACCTTCCTCCATAATCTTCTGGGTTTTTAAAGTAGAAGTAAATATGAACAAAATCAAATTCTCTTCAGAGAGCAGAACGTCTATCAAGCCTCTGGACTTCCACAACTTGTTAGCCCATTGAGAGACTAGTGGGAAGGGTGGTCTTTTACTAAAGAAGAACCTTACCATGGTTGCTTACCAAGTCCTTGCACCTTCATTTAAGACTTCAAGATTTGGGCAAACCACTATTCTACCACCCATATCTTTCGGTGGTAAGTAGGATAGAGATACTAGAGTTTCTTTACCAACTACTTGCTTCTAAGATCTCTTAGGAGCATCCAATGGAGAGGTCGTTTCTAGGTTTGGAGAAGAACGTTTGGGGATGGAAGGGGGCAAAGGTGGGAATTCAAGTAAGGAAAGGGCTGGAGTTTTGGCCATTGTGTAATTTTATGTTTTCTTAGGAAAGTTTCATCTTTTGGTTGTAGTTTGTCATTACCAAGGACAGCTAAATAAGGAAAGTTTGTAGGCTGGAGGAAAGAAGTGTCTATGAGAAGTCTATTATGTCCATAGTTTTACTGCTGGCTTTCGATGAAAGAGGAAGGAAGAAAAATGAAGTAGCAATGTTGGTTTTCGATGTAAGGGGAAGTAGCAATGTTTTGTTGGATTGTGCTAGATTTCTCCAAGGTTACAAGAATGCAGGTTGAAGGCTACGGTTTCTAAGGTGTAAGTGGTTTCTGGACAGGGGATTCTGGGAAGATTTCAAAGGAAGGGAAAAGGAAGACTTGTTGTTATTGCTTGTAGTGAGAAGAGGGAGATTCTCTCTCCAAAGTTGCTTTAAATTTTGAGAGTTGCATATAAATGTATGAGACTTTGAAGTGGTAATGTTGTTAAGAGTAATGAGATGTAGAGTTTTAGAGGCTTTTATTGTAAATCATTTGTAAACTGTAAAACAAAATTTTGGGACAAACATGATTTCAATTTGACTAATATTTGTTTGAAGTAAAAATTGGCATAATAAGGAGATAAAAAGAGTATGAAAAGAAGAATAAGGGAGAAGATCTAGCATACCTATCTTATCAACAAAATTTTGTTGGCACATGTCCTTTTGGTATGCAATTTATTTTGGTATATGTACTCATGAGTAATTAGCATATGTTGGTATCTATTCTATCATCTAGTGACATATTTTATAATATGGTGATATTTTCTGAATAATGTTATGGTATTTGTGGTATAATGCAATGGTATAATGAATATGAGTAATGAAATAGAGAACATGAATATTTTTCAGATGTGATGGCCCTACGTAGTAAGGTTGAGGACAGTGGAGTAGAGGTGGCAATTGAAATTGGAATGAAGTTTGAAATTTCATAAACGAATTTTGATTTGTACTATAGGTATACAAGATTTCATAAGTTTGCAAACATAGTGAGAAGGAAGAAAAATGAAATAAAGATTTTAAGAGTCAAACATTTTTGTGCCATCAAGTTTAGTCTTATAAACTATGAGGGTTAAGTAGAATTAAACCTACAAATAGTAGAAGAATTAGGTGTAATGCTCAATTATGATATTGTTTATATGAAGATATTTGGAGCATAATCAAGTTTGAAGATGTGCACAACAATGAATTGATTCCAAGTAACACGAGGTTTATAAAGCAACATATAATTTTGGGTAGTCAAGTTAGACGTCGTTAGAAATTAATGATAATTATGAAATTATTCCTTGCATAAATGTAAGATTTATTATTACAGTCACAGTGAATATGAAAATATAATGAATTTACAAAAGGACCATATTAATAAAATAAACATATTGAGAAGAATGAGGTTGGACGAACGTTTATTAGAAGGATAACATATTTTTAAAAGTAATTGACTATGATGAGGAAGTAAGTTTGAGGAATATTTTCTAGGCTAATGTAAGGATTCAAGTAGCATATGTTAAATTTGGTGATTTAATGATGTTTGATACCACTTATCTTTTCAACAAGAACTAATGATGTTTGCTCCATGCTTAGTTATGCTCTCTTGAGTAGTGAAACTATCAATAGTTTTTATTGGCAATTTTGTATATAGTTGAGGTGTATGAATGAAAGTCACCTAATGCTATGCTTGCATATGAAAGTAAGAGTATAAGTAATGCTATTGAGATCGTATTCCCCACTATAAGGTATAAACTATGTTTGTGGGCATATATAAAAGAAATTATTTGAGAAATTTGATACTTGTAAGAGTTATAAGAGGTTGTAGATAAAGTTATAGATATTGAGTAGTGTCAACAACGAAGAGTTTGTGACAAAACAAATTGAAATTGATGTGGATTTTGAATTGGGACATAATTTATGTGTTAACTCTCTATTTGATGACTATATGAGATGGACTCCAGTATATGTTAGAGGGTATTTTTAAGTGATAATGTCAATAATACAAATAAGCGAATGGATGAATGCTTACTTTGATGGCTAAATGCATGCTTGTAGCACACTAAGACAATTCATTAAGCAATAAAAGGAATTAATCATGAAAAAGATTGAGTGTGAAATAGAGTTTGATTACTTATGTGTAGGGAGTAGTGTATCATTAGTGACAGATTTAACATTAAGACGGAATTTTTTAGAAGGCATAGATTAATACCATGTTTCATATTGTATAAAATGAACCAATAAGTGTGACATATTGCAAGGTGAGCAAAAATTGGATTAAAGGAAATAACAAGTTATGTGAGGTAGATGTGATAGTGGAAGGTGCAATGTGCTCAAACTATACACAGTTACATTAAGTGAGTCACTTCCATTAGCTAAGTACTGTTACTTATTGTTTGGATTTAAAGGAATTATGCTGACATCTTTAAATTTTTGATAATGAAGAGTGGTTAGAAATATAAACTACTATTTCATTCCATTTAATTAATAAGTAAAATATATTCTATGATTTGGTAATGTATATGTGTAGGCTGCCATAAATGTTTGTAACAGAAAATATTAACAGGTAGACTTAACTTCAATAACTTATATTGACTTGTTGATATCCATGAACATCCCAGAAGTAATTGCTATATTTAACTACTAAATGTAGGATGATGGATTGAATGTTGTGGTTGGTAAAAGATAAAAATAAGATTGAAATGTTTAAATGAAAGATAATGTATGACAATAAAAGTTATATTCTTTTAGTTGTTCCTGGTACTGTGAATAGAAGAATCAAATAGTGTAGATGATATGTTATTCATTAGTCATTTATAATGTAAAGCATAATCTTCATTACTTGAGAGACTTCTTAAATGTAAATTAATTAATTTTATTTAAAGGCTATTCCATCTAATCTCAAGCATACTAAATAATTATATGAAAATTTACTATAACAAAATATATGGTTTTATATAGCCTTGGATTTTTAGCAAACTCCTTTAAACATGGACGTGTTAAATCTCATGTATGTATTTGGATAATAGTCGTGTTCATATATAGAGAATATAAGGCTTAATACAATTAAAATTTTAACTGCTTCAGTTTCACTGTATGTAAATGTTTATGTATGTTTATTGCTTAAAATTGACGTATTAAATATATTTATTAAAACCATGATGAAGTTTTTCTAATTATTTCAAATTTTCAAAATTATTTTTAGTACTTATAACATATTAGACAAATTTACATTGGGAAAAAAATAGGGGACTTAAAGAAATTGTTGAAACATTTCACAATTCTATAAAACTTTTAATAAACTATTACAAATAGTAGCATATTTTAGGTATTATAACCTCAAATTTATTCAATGTTATGGATCCAAAGATTATATGAGTGTGTTGTACATTCAATTGTTCAGGAATGTATATGATATATTAGTTCAAGATTGTAATCACATTCTTTGTTAACTGAATGGTTATTCATTATTGGTTTAGGATTGTAGTTATATTCTTCGTTAATTGAATGATTCTTGAAATGAAAATTAATTATATGTGAAGGTTTTTCCATCCACGTTTGATTGATCCATCAACATATATGGGTTTATGTATACTTTGATTGATTACAAAAACATCCATAAACATACCCATGTTAAATAACATATTTTTCTTTGGGAAAGATATGGAATAGTATATGATGTCCAACATGTGAGTGTTCCTTCCAGAATTGCTTTGTAGAGCATAGACAAAGTAGTACATGGTTGACAACACAAGAGTATTATTTCTCGTGTTGGTCTCAACATCTGTAGAAAGTTTTACACATGGGTGTGTTTATTCCCGTATTAATTTCTGGATTAGGTTCAAATAATTATGTTGACTTAAACATGATTGTGTTAATACCAGTGTGAATAGGAGAACAAAAGGGGTGGTCAATTTAAGCTTTTAGTACCTTAATTTTCATTCTATATAATTATTTAGGCATATATTAGTAATTTAAACTTATGTGTTATATACATTATTTTGGGATTTAAAATTTCTAATTGATAATATCTATAAAATCAAACCAAAGTATCTTATACTTTAAGAAATTAGAGTCATAATTTCATAAAGGGATAACTAACCCTAAAGTGCCCAACCTTTTGAGATTTTTTCAATCCAAAGCCCGAGCTATTAATTTTTTCAATTGAGTGATCCCATTTTAAACCTTAGTAGTTTAGTTTAAATTTTAGTTCTACTAGTAATTTGCTAATTTGGCTAACAAAATATTTATTAGTCGTGACATATAGTTGTCCACCTAAAAAAATAGTGGCCATGGTTAAATTGAAGTAGAGATGATGTTTTTAGGTGGACACCTACATATCATGAACAACAAAGATTTTGTTAGCAAAATCAATAAATTACTAACAAAACTAACATGTTGAACTGAACTTTAAGGTTTTAAAAGATTGGTCAATCACTTGAAAAATTTAAAAGCTCGGGCACTTGATTAAAAAAATATTTTAAAAGGGCACCAGATTAAAATATCATTAAAAATTGGGCACTTCAAGATTAATTATTCCTTTCATAAAATTTATGGTATACTATATATAATAATTAAGTCAAAGTTGTAATCCTTAAGGATAAAATGATTATTTCCGTTATGCAATTTTGGGGATGTTTCAAACTGTATACGATATTAGTTATAGATGTTCCACTGGAAAATATATGTTTAATTTTTTCCAGTGGCGGGAATACATTAGTTCTTCTAAGTTAATATATAACATTCTTATCCCACCCACTATAAATTACAAAATGTTTTACCAAAATTTTCTTTGTTTTATCCTTAATTTTTGGTTTAAAATTCATAATTTCATTATGATGCGTTAGTGAAAGGCTAAAATTAAAAAACCTTATATAGATTAGATACATGCTTTTGTTGGATATATTCCTAATCAAAACTAAGATTAAGATAATGAATATATACCTATAAAAACTTTCACCCTTAGTCTATTTTTGTATCTCTCTACTATCAAAACTAAGATTATGATAGAGGATTAGCTCCATCGAAGTTAGATAGTGTACTCACTGGAAAATATTAATTTGTACTCATTGAAAATAGTGGTCAATGTAATTTTTCTAATGCTTCTTTAAAGTGTCGAGTTATGCTATCTTTCTTAAAATAATTTATTATATTTTTCTAGATATTATTAGTATTTTATCTGAAGATTAGTGGTATTTATTATTTTTGATCTTGTTATTTTTTGTATTGGCTTATGGAATTTATGTAATATCGGTATTTTTTTTAAAGTCATGATGTTTTTTGTACTCATTTATGGCATTTCTTGAATTAAAACAAGGTGGATCTTATTAGTAAGGGTTGTTTATATTTGTTAAAAGGTGTTATGGCATTTCCTTAGCCGTATTGATGCTAAGATATTAGCCAATATAGCTTAAACGAGATACTATTTTGGTTATTGTTAATATGCTCTTGATTTCTTACTATTTAATCACTTATGAATGCCTCTATCTTATCTTTTTTCTTTGATCTAATACTTGTGGATCTAAAGAGGATTGAGTAATGTTTTTCAGAAATAGTAAGAGCAATTAGTTATGGCACGTAACATTGTATATTATGTTGGCTATATTACTAGCGTTTAAGATGTGCCATTATAGAAACGAACTTTCTTTGAGTTTTTGTTGGAGTTTTATCAATAATTAATCACACTACTATTCCTAAAATATATAGTAATTTAATTTTAAGAGTGAAAATCCTTTCGTCTAAAAATTCTATATAGTGAAGGGTAAGGAAAGTTCCATCTTTTTGCCATATTTATTAGTGTTTGAATGTATTGTTATTATGTGTTAGAAGTTTATGAGATTGTTATCTTTGTAAATAACTTATGCGCAATAATTAATTCTAATATTATGAGACAATAAAGAATTCATAGGGTTGATTAAACAACCATAAAGCAAAATATGATTAAATAATAACACATTTATAGCGTAAATTACATCAATTAACATGAAAATGAAAGAAAATTCCATATCTCACAATTTATAAGCATTTATAAACACCTTTACCCTTACTTGATAATGGTTTTTTAAACTTATTTTAAGAAATTTATGTAGTAGGAAGATATTTGGGATCAGAGAGTGTACGGGATTTCAATGAAATTCAACAATTTTTTACTATACAGACATGTCGCAACTTGTGTTTATAGAAAGAACCCTAAACATGTGTGTTCATATAAAATGAACATAGTTGACAACATAATTATGTATGCAATAGTGTTCTTAAGAAAACAAACCACAAACATGGTTTGGCAAACGGGTGTTAGCAAGATGTGTTCTCGTAAAAACATTAAGTTAACCAAACGGGTGTATAACTTTCCTTATTGACTGAGATTCCTTGTAATGAACATGATTTACAATTGAGTTATTGCATACTTGGAATTACATAATTACTTCCTCAAATAAGGAACATGTTAACTATTTTTGACCTTTTAAATTTAACTAGCATTCCTCAAAATTCATCTGATTGTTGAAATATAAAGAGTTTCTTGAACATGGGCATTTTAATACTTGTACTGGTTTATGCTTCCAGTTTCCATCCTGATATGTTCATTAACATGCATGTATTTGTTCCCATTTTATGCTCCATATTAAGTAAAGATTACTAGTTATAAAGGAATATAATTGTTGTTCTTATCTGGATGTTTGTAGTTGTCAATGGAATTAGTAATAAAATCAAACGTTCTTTACATAATAAGAGACTAAATTGTATGTAGAAAAACTATGGTATTTTCTGTACTATTTGTGACAATTTTTAGTCAAATTTGCATTTTTTATGGAAGGAAATTGGGTAGATATGGTTGAATTTTTTTTCATAATTGTATTATATTGTTGATTAACTAATGCAATTAGGATAATATAAGAGGTTTTGTATGGTTGAAATTTCATTCGTTGTATACGTTCTAAGGTTGTGTTTTGATGCTATGGCATTATTTGATGACCTAAAATCAATTTATCTATTGTTTTACAAAAATATACATTGAATCAAGTTATTACATGGTTGTATATAATTCTTCCATCCTCTTTATATCACAAGGATATAGCACATGGTATGAAACATGTGTCTTTAACCTTATTTCTTATTCAAGTTATGTAGGAGTATATTTAAGTGTCTAGTATCTTCAATTTATACTTTGTAATCAATTTATGCATATGTTAATAGGTTTATATTTATGTAGTATGTCTAATTTAGGGATTTTTCAAATTGTCTACAATATTAATTATTAAATTAAACTCATGAATCTAAACAAATGAAACTAAGGTTGAATTTTATAAACTCGTGTTAGGCTTTTAGTTATGAGAAAGAAATAGTGGATTCAATTTTATATCTTTATTATTGAAGTCAAATTTTCATTTTCTATTAAATAAATTTGGGCATGTAATTGATTAAAATTTTCTATCTTCTACAATTTCTATTTTGTTGAAAATTAAGGACTCCATTATTTTATATATGGTTCTTTAAAAATCTAGATTTTAATTAGTTGTTGCATAGTTGTGAACTCTTAATTAATTCAAGATATGTTTAAAGGAATAACTCATGTCTTAGATTTAAATCAAACTAGTGTAATATAAGGTTTTTGTAATAAAGAAAATTCTAAGATGTTACTAAATATTTGTAACTTCAATAATTTTTTTTTGTTTGATTGGTTAAATTGGTAGTTGCTTAAAGAATTCTAAACTTTGAATTTCATTTTATTAGGTCCAGATTAACTTGACTTTGGAATTTGTTTGGTTATTGAAATGTTACTCAATATATGAAATTTTACAACTACAATTTATTTTATATTATTTAAAAATAAACATATGATATCCTCACCAAATAATGATGGTTTAATTGCTTAATTTCCTGACTTAAACGTCATTTTCTTGAAACAAAATGAATCTCTTGCATGTTCACCAATTATATATAGATTAAGCTCTACTTAAAGTCATCGACAAGGTTTGAATACTATTTATACAGTTGAGGAAGAAAAGTAAAAAACCATAAGTTCATTGATGAATATAATAGGTAACAAAATTATTGTTTCACATGTATGTGATCAATTAAATTGTATAAATATTATATCATAATATATCAGTTACATATGGTTGTGGAAAAAAGTGAAAGTTTTTTTTGACAAAAAATATGTTAGGAAATTAAAATTCTAGTTGATGCTTCTAAGACACATTAGTAAGATACTTTGTAAAGAAAATGAACAACTCAAGTAATAGGAAAATTGATGTTGATCTAATTAAAATTTTAGTTCGACTTGCCAATTTTTTATATGATGAAATGTTTTGGCATCAATATTTGGTTTAGGTCTTTATTGTTGACTTAAGTTTGAAAAGTATGCCCATTATTAGGTCTTTTAAAAAGAATAAAAGATATATCTTGATTGAGGAAAATGTGAAAGTAAAGAAATAAAATGTCAAAGTTATTGTTGTTTATGTCAATAATGATAGTGCATCACCAAAGGGGGATGATGAATGAAAACCTCTAAAGATAAAAGTTGTGAACTTAACAGTTTAGTGATTAGCTATTTAAGGTTACGTATGTATATAGGGATGAAGACATTTCGTTTTGTAATTACAATTTGTGCCTTACTTTGTTAGAATGACTCAATATTTTATGACATCCAAATGTCTTATACTCGAGTGAAGGTGGTACATTTGATTGTCATTTATATATTGGTCTTAAAGAACTATTATTGTATCAGAAGTTAGAATTATTTGCACTAGTAAAGTACTCCCTACAACTTATTAAATTTTATGGAAATAACCACATTGATATAAGTTTAACCATTTTTGGCCCTGCCTTCAATAGTTATATTTATTCTATTATGAATAAATTGATAGAAAACATTTATTATATTGTATGATATTCATATATAATTTTCATGATATTCCCATATTGAAGTGAAGATGTGACTTATTTATTATAAGTTATAGTACTTTTTGTATAAAGGTGTTTATTGAATGTATAAAGTCTTAGTATTGATTGTATCATGGCAAGGTATTCTTTATAGTCTTTCATGTTATTCTTATATTAAAATAAAGGTGTGATTAATCTTCTATAAGTGATGAAATTTTTTGTTCAAAGCCATGGTATTGAATATATGGAGTCTTGTTATTAGATATGCTAAGGCATGGTGTTCTTTGTAGTCATTCATGGAATTCTCATACTAAAGTGAAGGTGTGTTGCTTATTTGCTATCATAATATCATTTTTATCATTTTTATTGAATAGTTATGGTATTGAATGTATAGATTGCAGGTATTATTTGTGTTAAGTCATCGTATTATTTGTATTCATTTATGGTATACAATACATAATATTCAATATATGAATTTGGATCTATTATTAAAACTATGGTAAACCAATTAAAAGTATAGAGTTGCAATTCCATCAATAAAAAAGGAAAAGTTAATAACAAATATCATAATGAAAACTCCAAATATCATAATGAAAACTCATATGAAGTATAAGAGCCATTTTAATATAATGAATATATATAAATATATCCCAAAATTTTGAAAATTTGAAATTCCAATTGAGATGGAAGCCTAACTTTGTGAAATAAGCTATTTAACAAAAATGGGGGAACTAATCGCTTGGATGTGAATGGTGTATTCCTAATTGGTGACTAAAATTTGGTAGGAGTAGATTTAGACTAAGAGTTTGTTGGTAACTTCATTTGTGTATTGACACATTAAATAGAAGGTGAATTTTATTTTTTTTAGTGCATGGTGTTATTTTATATATGGAGACTAGTAAATTTTATAATAAGTCATAATATTGTTAAAGGACTCATGATGTTTTTTAATAACTTCTTTATTGTTTTATAAATATGGAAAATAATATTGGTTTAATGGAATCATGTCTTGAAGGAATTGTGGTATTTTTGTACTCATTTTTAGTACTCACAAATTACAAATTACGTGGTTCTTATTATTTTGATGAATTTTATTTTCTGACCATTTTCGAAACCAAATTTAAAATGAACTTTTTTTCTATCTAGTCCATCAAGTATCTTTATTTTAGTGATCTTTTATCTTTTGGGTCTTTTTATCTCTTCCACTCTCAAGTTCCCAGCAATTTCCATTAACTTTTCAATGTGCTTTCCCTTCAAAGAAAAATATCAAACCATTTGTTGTTTAAATATCATGCCATTTTTTTTCAAATACCCAAATTGTTGGCCACGATGGACATGGTAAAGACAAATAAACTTATCTTGGGGCAAGAGTGGTGAGTGTGTATGTTAGGTATATTTCTTATAGAAACTAAAAATATGATATGGAATATACTCTTGAATACACTTATCAACTGTTCTCTTCGTTAGGTATATAAAGTGTTATTCCTTTACTTCAAATAAGAATTTGTGATTTCTTAAATTCATCATGATTCTACACTCTTTAGGGAATCTTTAACTTACATAATATTAATGTGACTTATATGTGAATTGATGTCATGCACTTGATTTCTTGTTATGACTTATATGTAAATTTTTACTATTTTTTTTAAAATTAATATATTATATAACAAAATTGGATATTTGGAAATTATTATTTTTAGTAAGGATTCATGGTATTGTTTGTTTTGCATAGTTGTATCAGTTTAATTAAATTATAATATTATTTGTATTTAGATGTGTTATTTACAATTTAAAGTAAAGGTTTTAGAATATTTTTTAATTGTGATTGTATTTTATATAGAGATATGGTATTATTTGTGTTAAGTGATCGTATTATTTGTAAGAACATGTATTGTTGCTTTTACTTATATGTCATATTTACATAATTGAGTAAAGGTGAAATATCTATCAATTTTGCCTTCCTTGGCTTCCTTTGCTTATCTTAGTTCCACGTCCCTTTTTTGTTGCTAAAATAACCCCCTTTTACTAGGTTTAGTTTTCATGTTCTCCTTTCCCTTTCTTGTTCCTTCTTCCTCGACTCATTTAGTTCCTCCTCTTCATTTCCTTTGCAAGCTACCTCTGATTCTTTCTTAGTTAGAGGCATTTTTATCTTTCTCCTTTTTTTATTCCTCCTACCTTTTTCCCTTATTGTTTTTAAATTGAATTTGAAGTTTCTTTTATCCCCTGTTCAGTTTGTTCCTACTGTAGTAATATTTTCTCTATCCACTTAAATCCGGACTAGACTAATAACCTTAGTTTTGGAATCTTACCTCTTTTGCCCACAAGTTTTCCTCCCTTTCATGTTTTTATCTATAATACCATCTTTTATCCTCCCTCCACCTCTCCAAATTCTTCTGGTCTCCCTCCTTCTTAAGGCCTCTTCTCCTTTGCATATTAAGTTACTTCCCAAATCCCCTCTAGCTCAACTTCCTTCTCTAAGCTTTGAAACAAGTAGCTCAATTATCTACCTCATTGACTTCCTCAGCCTATTTTGCTCCTTTTAAGCCTTCTGCTCCTCAAAGCACTCAAATCGTTCATCTTTAAGTATGAATTCTTACATTAGTTATAAGAATATTGTTGGTGAATCTTCTAAGGTTTCTCTCCATTATTTCTTTCCCTTTATTTTAGATGAGATCTCTACTTTGGTTCTGCAGTTGAAGATACATAGGAAAGGTGCAATCAATTGGTCTCAGCTATAGTTGGTTTCTTTATGAGGAAATGTCTAGCTTTCCCCTCAATAAACTCTTAGGCCACTAAACACTAGAATGATATGGGTTTAAAGGAAGTTCTTCTTAATGAAGAAACTATGTTTCTCTTTACTTTCCATTCGGATTTAGATGCAATGAAATTGATAAAAGTTGATCCATGGCATTTCAATAGCATGCCTATCCTTTTGCAGCTATGGAAATTTATTGATGTTGATGCGATCTAGTTTTAACAATAAGCATACAATGTAGCTGTAGCTAGCACTGGTGAGCACGAGTCAATCCTATATGGACTAGAATTATTAGTACTTATTATCTTTCTATTATCTAGTCCAACAAGTTATCGTGCTTATGCATATTCAAATTCAAAATTTAAAGTAATAAATTAAACTAAATCAATACTATTGATAACTAAAACGAAGATTAAACCAAGAAGTAATAAAAAAAAGACAGTGGTACTTGGACTTTGAATCTCCTAGGACTTCTCATACAATCGTGATTTCTTTACTTAATTTAATCTATAGTTTCTTGGATCATAAAAATTCCTCAATTATGCTATTATCTTTATCAAGACTATTAACATCTAATCAATTGTTGAATAACTAAAATCTCTTTCTAGTTAAAAGCCCTAAGATTGCTTTAATTGATTTGTAAATTTCTTTATTAGGTTTGACTCTAATTTAGAAGATATATATCGATCTAAATTTAGGTTTGCATATAACTCCTTCCAATTATGGTAAATCCATTCGCATAAAAGGATTTCTTAAAATAAATTTTATGAAATCATACATGAATCAACTTACTAGCAATACTAATTTGAGAATAATTAAGAATACACAATTGAATATCAATACAACTAAAGAATGAATTTAAGTTAAAATAAAATCACTATAAGGTTTATCCTAAGGTTCTTTTAATCTAAGTATTAGCTAAGTTTTAGTTTCTAATAATAGAAGACATAACATTAACATTAAAGGAAAACCAAAAAATCAAAAGAAACATGATGAAATCCTTTTCAATCTTCATGAAATCTACTTTAGATCAATGGTAATCCACTCTAAAATATGTTTCCCTGCTTGTTCTTCATTCTTTCTATTGTACTAGTTGTTAATTTATGTTTTCTTGAGCCTCTCTCTATCTTCTCTTATTTTCCTCTTATTTTTTCCCTTCTATAACTTAAAAACTATGGTTTTAGGTGGCACACAGTCACCTACACGGTCATGTACAATGATAGCGTTGATTAGAAATCACGAAACCATCAAATTTAGAATGAATAAAGGCTCAAAATATACATATAGGCATGGGACATGGGTATGTATAGGGACTATGTAACTATATGAAATCATGTATTCATCTTATTTTATATGAAACATGTCAGTATGGGCATGTTTGTATGGACACAGGCATGTATAAAGACCATATGCATTTTTAGGTTATTCATAACTTGGTCAAAATACCTCTGAATCTCCCCAAACTTGTCCTAATTTTTTCCTTTTACTCTAAGTAAGTGAATTACAACCTGAATTAAGTACCAAAAATTGTAATAAAAATTTTCAAATAAATAAGCAAAATGTATTGAACATAGGACTAAAAATATGGTCTCTTAAGTAGTTATCAAACTCCCCTATACTTAAGCATTTGGTTATCCTAAGGTAAATCAATTTCATCACTCTCAATTTAATAAATTTTTTTAAGAAAACGTTAAAATAATTAAAAATATCCATTAAGATTCTCTATTATTCATTCAATTGCAAAGTTTAGTAAATTCTTAAGCGCTTAGTTTTTTTTGGAAAATGAATAAAAAATTTTATTAAACACTAGCAAAAGCTATTGTACCATTGTAATGTAAGACTATTTACAAACTAGTTATAGTTTAGTAGAATAATCCTTAGAACAAAGTTACAAGTTATCAAAGATTCCAACTAAGCTTCATGCTTAGTGTGAGTTGCTTTGTGCATTCCTCGCTATCATGATCTTTGAGATCCAGTTTAGAGTGTTATCAACTATTTGAAGTTTTCTAGTGGTTTCCCCTTTGTATAATATGTTGTTTCTTTCTCTCCATATTGAATATATTGTTGAAATGAAAGTAGTTTAGAGTAGCTCACCATTTTGTTTAAGTTCCTAACCTTTTTGGTAACGTATGCCATGACTCTATTCCATTCATATGCTTGACAGTGCTCCATTAAAAGATATAACACTATATTCCAAATAACTTTATAGAACTTGCATTGGAAAAAGAGATGATTCCTATCTTCCTCATCTTCTTTGCATAAGACACTGTAACACCCGATATCTAGTTTACCCGGTACACCAAAATAAATCGGTATTTGAGATTGATGTCATTAAAACCAGGACAGTGAATAATAATTTCTAGTGACATCAAATTAATGATGTATGACGTTTTTCGGTGGTCACAGGAAATTGTAAGAGCAGATGTTGAAGAATCAGTACAATAATGGCATTTTTGTAAATAAGTGGACATGAGGCTTATATAAGAAGCTAAGTTGGAGAATAAGACAAAACTTGTCTTCTTCCTCCTCCCTCTTTCACGACA
>JAOSBP010000008.1:20957578-20967984 GCA_027563825.1 Erythroxylum mucronatum
TGTTATGTTCAAAAGCCAGCTCTCGTTGTTTTGTTTTTCTAGGGTTTGTTGGGATAACCCTAGGGGTTTCCGCTTGCATTTTCGTCCTTTGTTTCGGATCGTTGGGTCTTGAGAACGCGGTTCGACCCCCGAGGTCGTGCTTCGGGAACGGGGGCTCAACATAGTTGATTTGACTGATCTAGTCTCAGACCTTTTGTCCAACCTTAATATTTCCATATTAAAATGTAGGTTTTACTTGTTTTATATTAAGTGAAAGTATTCGTTTTAAATAGGCATGGTATTGAATGTATTAAGCTATGATATAGTTTGAGTTAAGTCATGGTATTCTTTGTACTCAATCAAGTATTCCTATATCAA
This sequence comes from Erythroxylum mucronatum, assembly GCA_027563825.1. Lineage (NCBI taxonomy): Eukaryota > Viridiplantae > Streptophyta > Magnoliopsida > Malpighiales > Erythroxylaceae > Erythroxylum > Erythroxylum mucronatum. Next base: position 20,957,936 of record JAOSBP010000008.1, read on the forward strand.
AGTGAAGGTATTACTTATATATAATGAGTGATGGTGTTTTTCATACTTAGGTATCATATGGGATGTATTGAGTACTATTATAGCTTGTATTATGGCATGATATTCTTTACACTCAATTATGGTATTCCTATAAGAAAGTGAAAGTGCATGTAACAAATTATGATATTTTTTGTTCATACACATGATACTAGATGTATGAACTCATGTTATAGTATGAATTTAAGCATAGTTATTTTTATGCTATTCTTTTATATTCACATATTAAATTTAAAAGTGTCGCTTATAAGTAAGGGGTCAAGTGATGATATTTTTCTACACTGCCATGACATGTTTTTTATTGCATGGTGGTGGTATTTTTTTTTTTTACATATGATTTTTGCAATCTAAAGATGTTGTATTTAAATATTTGAATCAAGGTTTTTTTTTAATTTTGTTGGTTTCAATATTTAAGTGGGGAAATTATGTCAATGGAGTTGGATGATAACATTATAGAATTTTCTAAGTACTACCCCTTTAAATTATTCTCAAATTGAGCATTTTCCAATAGATGATAGCAAAATGGAATATTTGTCAATTGGTTCCACAATTTGTTTTCCTTGTCAGAAAACACATATTTGGAGAAACACAACCTATGGGCAATAAAAAACATATTAAAGAATATCACAACATAGTTCTTATATTAATTTTCAAATAATAATCTATAATAAAATACTTATGTTGAACCATAAATAACACTACATTATTTAGAAAATACTATTGCATTACACAAGTATAGCGCTAAATGATATAACATATACCAACATGTATTAAACAGTTAGAAGTACGCTTACCAAAATATACTACACTCAAGATTGTCTATTAATGAAGAAGTAAGGCTTAAGCACTTGTCAATTGATTCAAATATCTTACCAAAATATACTACACTCAAGATTGTCTATTAATGGAGAAGTAGGGCTTAAGCACTTGTCCATTCATTCAAATATTTAAATATTTGAATCAAGGTTTTTTAATTTGTTAGTTACAATATTTAAGTGGGGAACTTATATCAATGGAGATGGATGATAACATTATATAATTTCCTAAGTACTACCCTTTTAAATTATTCTCAAATTAAGCATTTTCCATTAGATCATAGCAAAATGGAATATTTTTCAATTGATTCCATATAGGCAACGAAAAACATATTAAAGAATACCATAACATAATTCTTATATTAATTTTCAAATAATAATTTATAAAAAAATCCTTGTATTATACCACAAATAACACTACATTATTTAGAAAATACTATTGCATTACATAAGTATATCTCTGAATGGTATAACTTATAGAAACATAAATTAAATAGTTAGAAATACATTTACCAAAATATACTACACTCAAGATTGTCTATTAATGGAGAAGTAGGGCTTATGTGGGGTGATCCAGTTAAGGTGTCAAGATTGCTTATTAGTGGCAAAATGGAGTTTAAGTGGGCTAATCTTACAGAGGTGCTAGGATTGCTTATTGGTGGTGAAATGGGCTTATATAGGATGGTCTAGTTGAGTTTCCAAAGAAAAGCATGGAGAAATAGGGGACAACTTCTGATATTGCACTTATCTTCCTCCATCATTGACATCTCTTTATGCCTCAAAACATCTTCTTTTTTTTTGGTCTGTCATTGGAGTCTCCTTACACTTTAGGATTGGTTATTCACTATTATTCTCCATTAGTGACACCTTCTCATGCTTTGGAACTTCTTCTCTTTCCTAAAATTAAACTAAAATATCAATAATTTGCACACAAACTAAAAATTATAGACATATAATGACCCAGTAAGTGACATTCTCATTACCTTTGTATATATTGAATTTGGTGATGTAGTCATTTTTGATAACACATATCTCATCAATATATATCAAATGCTATGTCAAAATAAATCTATTTGAACCAAAAAAAATTAACTTATAAACACCATAATAAGAGAGGAAGAAGGGAGTGACATTTTCTATTTACCATCTCTATTATTACTAAGTTATCAATCAGTAAGGAGATACACCAACTACCTGAGTTAGTTTATTTAAGATAGAATTGGATTATTTATTTTAGGATTCTCTAAGCAACTGTAAATGGAATAAGAAGATGACAAAGAAGAGATTTGAGCAAAGGGTGATTTGAGACTTCTCAAAAAAGTTTAGTAAAATTTACTCATTAACTCATTTCATTATAAAATTTTGTCACTATCCTTACCACTATAGCACCTATTAAAAAATATTGATTTGAAAATTGATGATCACAAATGGCCACCAATTATTGAATACCTAGTCTGGTCCTTGCTCTAATATGTACAGGCATAAACCAAAAGTGGGTGTGCTTTGTTATTACTAAAGTAATAACTATCCTTTTAGTTTTTTTAGTAGGTAGTTTCCTGTTATAGTACTTTTACTTTTACTTTTACATTCTTTTAATGATAAATTTTTTTATTTCAATCCTAATTAGAAATCCATTTCCTCTTTTATTTTTAAATTTTAAATTCTATAATATACGAAATCCAAAACATTGTTTACCTTATTTCTCAATTTTTTAATTAAATTGCAATTGATTATTTCTACCCCATTTATATCATGGATTTGCTAATTTTATTCTTCATCATTCTTATCCTAAATCAACAATCCTTACATAAACAAATGCAAACATTGATGCACACACACACACACATAAATGATAATAGTCTTTGCTTCTTGATGCAAGTCGAACACACCAGAAAATAAAACTTAACTCTGCATGACTAAATCTATAATAGCAGTAAGAAAGGATTGTATCCGCATAGAGTGTGTGTTTAGCAATTTAATTAAAAAATTGGGAAAATAAAGTAAAACTAAAATGTTGAAGACAAATCAAATAAAATAGTATAAAATTACTAGGATTAAACAATAGGTTTTGAATCTAGCTCGTGGTTCAATCTCGAACTTCACATGAATATGCATAATCAATCATCATGTTGTTCTTGTACCTTTTTTTGAAACTATTAATCATAGATTAACTACAAGATCTGTTAATCTCAGTTTTTCCTTATGTTGTATCTAATTAGAACAAGCTCTTTAATTAGGTCTAGCTTATCAGATAACCTAAAATAAGCTCTCTAGATTTAGTGTGACAATCTTATTATATAATAGAAAATCATGTCATTCTAAGCAACAACCACATCAGCTTGGGTCATTTAACCTATGCTATGTTATCATTAATGATGTTTGACCATTAGTTTACCACAAGTGAATCAGATGTACAATGATTATGTATTACAATCTTGATTCTAGCAATGAATACATACATGAACAATCTAGTATGCCTATCTAAATCAATTATACATAAATCCAAAAAAATGAACAAATAATCATATATTCGATACCAAAAGAGAGTTTAGAACAACACCACTAGATTAATCAACACCCAAAAATATCCGTCAGTCTTGATATCCCTTTTGAATTAAAAAGATAAAGTTTAGCTCCTCATAGCTCTGTAAAGGGAAAGGAATTTACCTCCTTGTTGTCTTTAATATATTCATACCTTTTTTTCCCTCTTAATTGCCCTTTTATACTTAAAATTATGGCTACATAAAAATACATGTCAGCTACACGGGCATGTAAGTGACCATATATGTTAATTTTACCAAAAATAGTAAATATAAATGTTTACAATGAGCTACACAACTAAGATACACTACCGTGTAGCTCACTTACACAGTCATTCAAGTCCCCATATGACCGTGTAGGTTGTAGGGTTATTTGAAACTTTATATTCACGCTCTTACATGCTTTTAGTGACTCACATATATTAGAGTAGTGCCCAAAAGGCAATTGCCTTTAGCGCGTTTTGTACAAAGTTGTGTACAGAATTTATTTTCAATAATAAAGAAAGGCATATTTCATTAATTTGGTGTTCATTATTTATGAATTGATATTGATCTATAAGCAAATTAATGAAGTCCATGATATATGACATAACATGAAGGAAATCATGATATGATCATACTACTGAGATTCCTATCATGTACAATTATGTTAGTATCTAAATTATCACTAGTCATAGGATTAATAAGACTAGACATCGTTAATCCGGATAGACTAGCACATGTCAAACTCCTTGATTTTATCAAGCAATGGATCTCAGAAACTGTAAATGTGATATGTTTAGAGTTGAGATGTGGATGCTTACTAGAGGTAGTAAGTACATTGGATGACTTACCATGAGACCATCACATGGATGTCCTATTCTAATGTTAGTGATAATCTCATCATAGCAATGGTGCAAGTATCTTTATACTTGAAGTACTCAAGGATATCTTGGAAATTGATTCTGTGCTTTGACTCTATTCCTTGTTGCCTTGCAGAGGCCGCTCATAGGGTGGTGATTTATAGCTTGAGGTATTCAAAGGTAATTGAATAGCCAGTAGTCTAGGATTTACCATATCTGTGATAGCAGAAGATGATACCCACGGCCTCTTGTTGGGGCCATTACTTGGAAATCTCTGAACGGAGTACATGTGTCATGAAGAATGTCTTCATTAACATGTAGAGTAATGAGTCCCAGGACAAGAACTGATATCACTTGGGTTAGATTTGACATAGTCAATCTAGTGAGAGTTGACACTTTGTCCATACTCATAACTAAGTGGGGTATAATATGGTGAAAGGACGAATTGCACAGTAATTTATCTATAGGAGGCATCATGAGATGGTTCGTGACAAGCACGGGTTCATTCTTCAAAATACTTACTTTTCAGACAATTGGAGGTCATGATATATTGCTAGATGCCGCTCATGACTTGCTTAGATTAAGTGTTAATCCAAGTGACCAACATAACCGAGAACCTAATGGGTCACACGTATAAAAGTGACTCGGAAGATTCATAAAATGGTTTTGGATAAAGATCCATTATATGGAGAGCAATAGAACCAAATGGATCCTGATGAGATCGGGATATGTCCCAATAATATTGCAACATTGATATTGTTGAAACAGGTCTTCCGTGTTTTTTCCACACCTGGGACCCAATAGGACCAACCCTAGTGTGACTGGACCACCTCAACATTTATATCTATATATATATATATAAAGATATGTGCAACTTGGAAGATGAGAGAGGCTTCTTTAAAAGGTGATAAATTTATTGTCTTTAAATGATAAAGGACAAAAACACTAAAATACAAAACCAAAAAGCAAGTAAGATGATGATAATCGTGAAAATGGCTAAGTAAGCAATCTTCACAATTCTCACCTTATTCTCCTCATCTTTCTCATCTTCTTCCTCTTCATTCTCTTTCACAGTTTTGGCCTCCACAGAACAAAAAAGAGAGCTAGCACCCTTGTCTTTGTTCTAGCCATTTCCAGATCAAAGAGTTTGATTCGGTTAGTTTCTCCAATCTCTGCATGGATACCATTGGAGATGGTCTGTTTTGGTCATTATGGTTTGCGACAACTTGATGAGTAGAAGATTGAAGAACGAAGGAGACTACACATAAGGTTCATGGTCATTATATGAATAATTGATTTAAGTAAATGCCATGAACTTGTATTTCCTTGTATAGGCATATAGATCATGGATTTCAGGAAAGTCCCAGAATAATTTTTTTTTCGCACCGCGTGTATATGATGCATGGACCGGGATTTTCCTACAACACAGTCCCATACACAATCATGTATGTCATATACACAGGCTTATGCACCTCTATATAGGCACTTAAATTATAATGACTTTGAAATGTTTTGACCCTAACTCTTCTCATTTTTGCTTCCACTAAGGTAAATAAGATCGTCTATAAGGATGTTGATTTAGCTTGTTTTGGTTCTTATTCCTTCAACTTGTACATAAAGCAAAATATGAACCAAAATAAGTATCATAATCACAACATAACATTCATCACTATAAATTAGGGAATAAATATATAAACAATTAAGCACTTATCACTTCTTTATCTCTCTTTTTCTCTTAAATGGGGTGATTACGAACTAAAATCCAAATCGAACTTTTTATGTACCTAAAAAAAGAAACATAAAGAATTAGAGTTTTATAATTGTCCATCATTAATGGGGCAACTTGAGGTTAACTAGTTTGAGATCGGGTTTTTTTTCCATCTCTATAGTCACTCTTTTACTATAGTTGTTAGAAATTTTCCCTCATCAGAAAAAGCTATAAAAATGAAATGAGTTATATATAAATATTAGGCTTATAATCCATTACTTTAAGATTTTAAGTTGAGATATGATGTCGTAGATTATATGTAAGCTCACTTAAAATTAGTCCAATTTCTCTCTAAACCCCTTAGAACCCTTTATTATTATTAGAAATAGGTTGGTGAAGTCCAATGAATAGAGATTCATGAATTTAGGTCAGATAAACGGTAATTTATGAAGTTACTAAAATAGCTTCGCCTTAGTCATTGGTTGAAGAGAAGCTAACTCCATGTTGATGGATTTACTTGCGAAAGGGAGATGGAAATTCATAAGTGAAGTTGTCTCGTGATAGAAAGAGACCTATTACTTTAAGGTTTTGGATGGAGATATTGTATCTTTGATCATATATAGGCTTTTTTAGACCTAATTAAGTATCTTTTTAAGTCTCTTCAGAACTATGAATAATGATGATGGTATTTCTTAAAGTTCGGAACTTTCTTACTCTCTCTCTATCTCATTAGAATTTGAACATATCAACTGGTGATCCCACTTTATAAGTTTTATTTTATGTTTAATTATTGCTACGTAATGTGCAATTTAGGAAAGAATTTATCCTAAGTTTTTATTTGAAACCAAAATTTGAATCTCTAATATCTTTAAAACAAAGGTCTATGCCTTTCTTTATTAATAGACAAATAATTGCCAATTTTGCAATATAGTTACATAAATTGAGATTGACAAAGTCGCTTTTGCTTAGTCCTCCAATGTACAAATCTATTTAGCAAATGAGAACAAAGAATTAAACTGAAAAGGTCATAAATCAATTGTCATGACAATTAACATCCCATGGAAAGTAAGTAGGAGACTAGAGTTGCCAGTAAATATATAATCAAACGCAAGTGCAATATACATTTTCGTCACCCCTTATTCCATGTGGTCTATATTTAGGGGTCGTTTAGTTCCACTTTGTTTTTCTGTTGTTGTTTTTGGTTTCTGTTTCCTGTTTTTTATTTCTGTTTTTTCCTTAAAAAACAAAAACATGTTTGGTTAAGATTTGTAATATAAAAACTAAAAATAAAAATCTATTTGGTTGAGATTTTTAATAAAAAGCTTAAAACAAAAACATGTCTGATTTTATTATCATGTTTATATTTTGTTGTAATTATAATATTATGTGTAACAAATAATTATAATATATTATATTATATTTTTAAATTAATTAAAATTAAATATATACAAATCAAATATTATTAAAATTACACATTAATTATATGACACAAAGAGAACCTTTTTCTACTTTTGTTTAGTTCGAATTCATGCACACAAAAATACAAACGAAAACAATATGCACTACAGAAAATTACTTGACCTTTTATATATGCCTCAATATTTTACAAAAAGGTCTAAGTAGAATATCATTTTGGACCCCAATATTACTAAAATAATACTTATTAAACGCTAATTAGGGTGCAAAAATAAAACCTATCGGTAAGAGTTTATTTTTAAAAACATTGGTAGCTATGAAAGTTATGAGCGCAATACTATCACGTACAATGCCATTGTTAGGATTCCAGGAAGGAGTGATTCAATTGAAGAGTTTTGGGGTATCATTAAAGAGATGAAAAGTGCTGGTGACGACATGAATTGCAAGGCAATTTCAGAAGCGCATAAAATGCCACATTAAATGAGTGAAACATTAAATGCCTCCACTTGACACTCTACAGATGCTACATTGAAGAGACGTGAAGCAAGGCTTCACAATAACTACGTGAAGACAAAAAGTAAGGATAAGCCTCCACGCCACATTAAAGTAAAGTGCTCCATCTATGTAAAGAGCGACGTAAATTTCAAGAATAAAATAGCTGCGAAACCTTAAGAAAGAAGAAAGCAACTGTAGCTGTCTCTGCAAACAGTTGTAGCTGTCTCTGCTTTAAATAACATAAGGCTCAAGAAAAATAACTTTAACATTATTTCACAACTGTTTTGTATTGGTTCTTTATAAGAACCAATTTGTCGCGAAAAGCATTATGTTTAGCAGGAGGTGAAGCAAAAACTAAACACTCGCACGAAAATTGTTCAGAGGAAGAGCACAAAAATTATTCAGAGGAAGTATAACTACTGTTTTTTTTTTCATATATGTCTTCCTTTTTATAGTTCTATGTTGGTTCATATCGCAGAAGAAAACAAACTTTGAGATATTGGGTGAAGATGCAGAACCAGTTTGTCACAAAAAATGAAGTTTCGTTATGTTTCGCAATCGAAGCTCGTCCACGCTTCACTCCCGCACTCCTCTCCTCTCCTCTCCGGTCCGTGGCGACTCCACCACACATTGCAGCTCCCTCCTCAACTACTATGCTCACCTCGCCTTTAGACACGCCGGAGATGGCCACCTCCACGACGTTGCCATGGTTGCCGAGTTGGTTATTGCTTCTAGTATCGACGTGGAGCAGTTCGTTGCTGCTCTAAGTTTAGCTTTTGTTGCCAGCGGGACTTCCCGGAACCTTCGTGAAGGAAATGTGGAGACTGTTGTTGAAGTTCTGAGAAGAGTTGAGCAATTCGGAGGGCGGATTAAAGCCATGGCGGCGTACAACGTGAAGCTTATTACTCCAGAAGGAGAGAAAGTAATAACAGTCTCAGACGATGTGTACATTCTTGACCACGCAGAGGAGGAAGGTGTTGATTTACCGTATTCATGCAGGGCTGGTTCTTGCTCGTCGTGTGTAGGGAAGGTAGCGTCAGGGACGGTGGACCAGTCGGATGGTAGCTTCTTTGACGATGACCAAACTGGTTACTGACTTGTGTTGCTTATCCCACTTTTGATGGTGCTCGAAACTTTCTGGTAGTATTTTTGTGTTCTGGTGTTACGAGAGAAAAAAATCATGTTTTAAAATTTTACAAAAACGTCTTTTTTACGTTTCTATAAATCTATTGCGGTTTTTTTTTAATTTTTAGAAACAAGAAACGACAACCATACTCGTCCAAACGTGTTTTAATGAATTGTTTTTTCTTTTTTGAAAACCATAACGAAAAATGGAGAAAAGAAACGGAAACAAACAGGGCCTTAACTTTCATTATTGATAAAGCAATGTATGAGTTTCTTACTACTTTATAATATTGCACCATTATTGAGTAAGAAAACAAATATAGAGGTAGTTTTCTTTTATTGAAATCTTATCCCCAACCTATATTTGTTTAATGTTATATACTTATGTCATTATCTTGATAACACAATGTGTAATCAATAGCAACTTTTTAAACACTTCAATATTCTTTTTACTATTTTCCAATTTATCTGACCTAGATTCAACTAATATTTTTTTTGAAAATTAAAAGGAATTGTATTATTGCTTGATTTGGCCGCAATTCAGTAGAAATCAATTTACAAGAGTACATTACAAAAAAGTACAAGAATTATAGCATCCAGGTATTCTTCATGTTATAATTGAGTGCATTTTGTTTAGAGATTGCTTACCATACCTGACAATATGATAAAAATCTAAACTCCTATATTGTTGGAATCCAACCGTGATCAAATCACGAGCGCAGCGGAAATTAAAATTTTTACGGATTCCGAGCGGATCTCAATAATTGATTAAACTTGAATCAAAAATAATATTGGATTTAGAAATCCTACTTTGTTCGCTTTCCGGAGAAAAACTTTGACTATTTTTCTTTGAGTGATCAATCACTAGCTGTTCACGTGTCTAGCCTCTAATGGTATCCACAGAGCAATTTCCAAAATTGTTTTTGAGGAAGAAGGCAAAAGTGTTAGCTTTCATAAAGCTCTCTCTTTAAATAGAAAAATCAAGATAATCTTTAATTAAAATTAAAACTCCTTAATTATAATTAGAATCAAATTCAAATTCAAATTAATTTAATTTTAATAAAATCAAATA
>JAOSBP010000008.1:20975256-20989454 GCA_027563825.1 Erythroxylum mucronatum
TAATTTAAAGGTAAAGTTTCTAATTTTTAATATATTTTTACTCTTTATTTTTTATTTTAATATTGAATATTAAATTTTGTTATTTATTTTTTCTGTATCACAGATATAATACTATTTATATATCTTTGCGATATATTGTGAAGCTGTTGGAGTTTGGTTGTACCTGCATACTTCTTCCAGTTTTATACAGGTGTTTTTGTTCTTTTTCTAATTTTTGAATTTTGGCCAATCTGAAAATTTCAGATTTCTTGCCATCTTTTTCCTCTTTTTGATCCATTTTCGTCTTTACAGTATTGAAAACTATATGTGAACATTTAACAAACAATTCCATCAAATTTATTGGGGCCCCCTAAATAATAATTGGTTCAAGGTTATAGCAGCGTCCTTACATAAGGAGCATGTTCTGCCAGTAACATTGAATATGATTATGTCCTTGGTTGCTAGCGTTTCATTCGTTACCAACCATAAGATTTGAAAGAATAAGAGGGAGAGATAATTGAGTCATATCTGTGTTCTATGACTAGTCAACAGCTTCCTGAAGGATTTAGTAGTAAAGGTTTCATAATTATCGAAAAAAGTCTCTCTTGTTTCACATTCACCAGCAAACCCCGTACAAATGACTTCTGTTAAAAAATTAACGAAAGGTGCGATGTGCCGCCAATGTTGAGCCATATTGACCAATTAAAAAATTCTAATGTGCCATTCCATATGTATAAAATCTGACTTGACCCAACCCAAACCACCTAACCTAACCCAACCTTCCCTAACTAAAAATCTCAAACTGACTTATCTGTTTCCCCCAAACCAATTCCCCAAATCCCTAAATTGAACAGACGAAACACACTCAAGTCATGTTGATGTTGGTGGAGTGATTCTAGGTGATTATAGGCAGTAACGACATTGATGGAAGTGATTCTAGGCAGTTTTAAGTGGTAATGACGTAGGCAGAAGTGATTCTAGGTGGCTCCTATTAAGGGCTAATTATCTCTTATATTCTTTTCCTTGTAACTAATCGCTGCTATTCCCTAACTTCCTCTGTACAGCTCTAACAGATTCTTGTTACGATTCCTTCCACTCTCTGTATTTATACTCCTTTGTACAGTCTGTATGAAATAATAGAAAAGTCACAATTCATATCGTGTCGGTGTTGCTTCTCCACATAGATGATTTGACACCAATAAATCAACCTGTGAATTATGCAAAGAAGTTGAAGATAAAAATCCCTCTTCTTTTAATGCAGATATTCGAAAAAAGTTTGGAGCAAAATTCTTCGTATGTTAACAACGGATTATTACACATACGAATAGCAGAAAACTTTGAATTAGTTCATCAAACACACCAAATATGGAAAATAAAATGTCATATTGCTCAAAAGCATCATTCACCACCACCATTTATAGTATTTGGAAAGAAAGAAATAACAAGTTGTTCAAGAAGATTGCAGAAAACAAGTACCAGCTAGCCATTAAGATTTTCAACTAGATTAGAGCTGTTGTTATTGCAAAAAATCATAAAATTTACTCACTTGACCTGAAAAACATACGAAATTTATAATTAATATGTTATATTGATCTCATAACTTATTTGAAATTTTTTTTTTTTATCTCTAGTTCGCTTTCTAATCCGCTGTAAATTGATAGATAGCCAGTTTTATAGAATTCATTGTAATGTTGAATTTGCATTTGTTAGTGTTAATATAATTTGTTCATTTTCCAAAAAAAATTCTAAGTAATATGATGATCACTTATTATTTTAACATAAATAACATATATTTGTAAGTAATTATTTTCTTTTACGTTCTCTAAAAAAGATGTAAAAACTAATGCCCTTTCGACATCATAATTTATAAAATCGAACATCAAGGCACTATCCTCTCCTCCGGATTGAAATCAAGATAAGATTTGTTCTCTTCTCACACAAAGGGTGACATTGACACAAAGTAATGAGAACTTCATTGCCTGCGTAAGTACGAGCATTGAAGATATCGTGAGACCTGCAACTGCAAGCTCTGGAGGGGCTTCATTTTGTTGTTTTTATTCTTTAATTGTTTTAAAATATTTGAAATACTCAGAATAAATTGATATTTAATATTAAAAAGTTTATTATTTATAATATTCAAGAACCGGGCAAGCAAGTAGCCAGAAACCAGCCTACGTGGAAGAGCAACCTTCGGCCATCAGTCATACTCTCTCTCTCTCTCCCCCCTTCTGGTCACGAGTTACAACAGTTTTGAGTTCAAATAAGCGAAACCCCATAGAGCTCCTGTTTTTTGGAATTTTCTCTTCATCCTTTCCTGTCTTTTTTTTTTTCCCGGCACACAAGGAATTAATCGCTGTGCAAACCATCACCGACTGTCATTTCACTTCCCGATTATTCCCCCGAAATCTAGGGTTTTGTCCCCCCCCCCACCCTCGCTTTTCTTTTTCCGCTAACTGTAAGTGTCGTTTTCACTGCCCTTTTATTTGCTTAATTTCACTCTTTATATTTGTGTATATCTTTCACATGGTTTTGTTTTCGAAAACCTAGGTGAGTTTTTGTTATGTGCTAAGAATTATGTGATTTTCGCCTGATTCTTCAGTTTCTTTGGCTGTCTTCATTGCTTCTTTGATCGGTCTGCATGTGTATTTGTCGGTTTTTGGGATAAAGGAACTGTTTTTGGATTTCTGGGGGATTGAATTGGGAAAATAATTTGAGATGCGGCAGATGATGGGTTTGGTTGATTGTGGAGATTTGTGGCTGCAAGTGGAGAGTTAAGAAATTGATTTCGTATTTGTAGAGTTGAAAGTTTCCAACTCTTCGACTTTTTGGTTGTCTGTGAAAGTCAATTTGATTGTCTTTCTTCTTGAAAATTTTGGAGAACTGTTGTAACTTTTGTTGCAATAATGGTAATGAACTCATGTTCTCGGAACTGTGAAATAAATTGGAGTTGCAGATCAGGAACTTAAGGACGACTTGGTAATATGCATGTGAGTTCGCTTCAGTGCTAAAAGTCAAACATTTTAGTTGATTATGCGGTTGATTCCAAAAGCCAAAAAATGGGATCAGGAAGTACTCGTTTCTTTATAGGAATAGCTAGTCTTCAATGTTACTTATATTTCAAACAAACTTGTCCAGAGATATTTTGACTTTTCTTTTGTGGAATGACGGGGGAAAGGTTGGTAACGTAACCTTTCTCCCGTCATTTGTGTCTAGTACAAAAAAAGTCCAGTTACAAGGGTAGGAAACGTGGGTAAGTGAATGTTTTCTGAAAATTGGTGACACTATGTTTTTTGGAGCTTGGGATGATGTTCAATAGCAGCGGAGTCAATATGTTAAAACTTTGTCAATGCGTCCTGTCTAGGATGCTCTGGATTTATCTTATCTTGTAGAAGTCATTATTTATTACTGTAAATCGACCCCAGTTGTCCCCCCTTCTTCGGGTATTTGTACACAATTCTTTTGTTTGGTTTAAGGTGTCCCAGTAGCAGGGAAATTAGTCTTTTTGGGAACTAATGACTATGTGCTTCGTCCATATTGCTTTGCAGCTGAGCCTGCTCTATGTGATCTTTTCACTTAACCTGTACCCCCCCCATCTTGACCCCTTGGGTCTGTTGTTGCTAGTTTTCTGTTAATCTATTGTTGTGATATAACAAGGCTTTTTTTTTTGCTATGTCAGAAATTAGGAGTTGCTTAAAACAATTAGAAGGCATGCTGTCAAAGTCTGACAGTTCAAATCGACGGCAGCCAGATCGAGAAGCAGTTGGACAATATGCAGTTCATTCCGAAGAGTGGTGGCAGGGTACTGGCTATAATGCTATATCCTCACCAGAGTGTCCAAATGATTCAGAGTCAAATGGTGATCAATCTTTGTCTAATGGTAGACTGAATGAGGAAGATGATGATGCCACAAAGGAATCACATAATACTGCATCTTCACAATCTGGTACTTCTAACTATGTGATGCTATAAAGTGCATGGAATTCCCTTTTATTTTCTGTTTTCTGTGGATAATAGTCATTGCATGTGATCCATGTAAATAGAGAATTAATAAAATATGCATAATTTATATGATTCTGTTGATCATTTTCATTCCAGCAACCTTTTCAAAGTACTCCCATATCTTCTTGTAGTATTTTCTTTTTTATTTTTTCTGAATCATGTTTGTCACTGGTGTTGGACTTGTTCATAATATTGGTTTGTGGACCTGGTTGTAGTCATTACTTTGTGATTGATTTTCAGCCATGGAAAACTTCTTTGTAACTTCATTAAAAAGTTCATCTTTTCCTACAAAAACTTTGCTAATGAGTATGTTGCATTTAATAACTGCTGGCACATGGTCAAGAGCACCGAAACCTGAAGCATGCTTCTTTGAGTGTGGCAACGATGTATGATGACTCCATTGCACAACCTCCACAGTTTGAACTTGTTGGTCACTCTATTGTAAGTGCTTCCTTCCGACTAACAACTCATCCCACCCCCCAGAAAAAACCCAAAATTGAAAAGAAATCTTTTGTTTGGATCTTATGCTCATAATTGATTTTGTAGACTCAAGACTCCATAGTTTGTAGAATCAACAAACTCAATCTTTCTTTATGGAATGGGTTCCTAGTTTTGTTGCAACACTTTTGCAGGCATGTGCATCAAACCCATACCAGGATCCATATTATGGGCAAATGATGGCAGCTTATGGACATCAGCATATGGTATATGAGATAATTCCTTATCCTCCATGCTTTTATCATTAAAGATATTTTTAATATTTAAATATGTAGAAACTCTCCTAAGAATACAAAATTTTCCCTTTTTTATTAGTTTCATTTTCTGAGTGTTTATCTGGTAAAACAATGTTGACATGGCCAGGGTTACCCTCATATGATTGGAGTACCTCATGCAAGAATGGCTTTGCCCCTTGAGATGGCTCAGGAACCTGTTTATGTCAATGCCAAACAATACCAAGGGATCCTGAGAAGAAGACAGGCACGTGCAAAGGCAGAGGTGGAGAAGAAGCTCATAAAAGTGAGAAAGGTATTGATTTGCAACTTTCAAGCTTTGTTTCCTTTTGCCACTTATTTACTCAAATGTTCTTGGCTGGGAACACAAAGTAACAAATGGACACAAAATTATTCATTTTATAGTCAGTTTAGGTCTGACATGTTTTTTTAGGGCATTTGACTGTTATTGCTCGACGATATGTTGCCTTCACCTTTTACTAATAGTTACTTTTTAAAACCTTATGCTTAATCTCACCTAGTGAAATGTTTGTTGATGACAAGAGAATGAGTTATTGCTGACTAATAATCTAAATTCTGCTTATTTTCACTCTTTCAAGCCATATCTTCATGAATCCCGACACCAGCATGCTATGAAAAGGGCAAGGGGTACTGGAGGGCGTTTTGCAAAGAAAACTAATGATGGTACTTCTAAGCAGGCAGTTTCTGGAAAGATTGATGGTTCTCACCCAGCTCCGTCATCTCAGTCTGGGAGTTCAACAGGGTCTGAGCCCTTACCTTCTGATTCCACGGGAACCTGGAATTACTCCAATGATAAGCAAGAAGCAAGAGCCTACCAAAATCGTGACACTTTTGAACCACGCAACTATCTGAATGATGATAGCCTTTACCAGAGTCACAATGGCAGGCAGACATCAACGTATCATTCACAGTTGGCTGGACAAGAAGATGGAGACTGTTCGGGTCAAGAACGGGGTAGCATCTCTTCTAAGCAGGCCTCACAGAGGCCTCTCACCATCCAGTGAACCGTTTCTTCTAAATAGATGCCCAGCCAGAAGATTCGATTCACCCAAGTAAGTGGGCAAATCCCGTCGTGTCTGGTGACCACATACTTGGCATTATATTGCCAGGCGGCAATTCATTCTTGGCTTCGTTTTCATGTGTGTAATGTGGACGAACAGAGGGAAAGAGATGGTCAATCCATTGGTTGGCTCTATTGTGCCTATTAGCGCCAATGCTTCGCCCCATCACTATCAACATCCTTTGGTTTTTTTATTTTATCCTTTTTCTCTGCTTCTCCTTCGTCTGTACATAGGAAGTGTTAAATGTACTTGAGCTGAAGCGCTGCAGGATATAATCGAACTGGCAAAAGTCGTCAGCTTAACCTAGAAACTCGTTGTTTGAATAGTTTATATTCCTCTTCCGTGGACAGATTAGAAGTTGGAAGCCATATTTATTGGAGTAAAACCTGTTTGAAGTTGGATTTTCATTCCTCCGCTACGTACCAATAAGAGCCCTTAATTGATCATAATTTACTTTCTGATGATGCTTGGAAGGCCCTTCCATATCATTGAACTTTCAAGTAGTCAGATTCCATATACCCATGATAGTCCTCGTCTATGAATCTCCCATTAAGATGGTAAAACTCAACTATGGGCTGGCATTTTGCTCGCGCTATATACCCGATCTCTAGGGAAAAAGATATTAATTAGTATGGGCTGGCATTTTGTTGCGTGCATAAAAAAGCTTAATACATGATAAATATAAAATTCCATAAATGACAAACATCACTAAATTGACATTGTAATCTATTCTGCCAGATCCTATTAATGTTGGGAGGGATGAACCAGCTATTATTCTTGTTTGATTACACCATTTTACACTCAAAATTAAGGATGAAAACCCAGTTGAAAAAGGAGTCGTATACGTCTTCTACTTGCTATTGGATTGTCTACCATCATATACTCTCTTGATAATATTCTGGATCACTGTCCCCTGTGTTTCCATCTTCATTGGGATGTTGCTCTAAGAGGGTTTCCCCAGTGCCATTTGCTTGATGAACTCTTTCTGAACTAGTTTTACTCCCATTAGCAGAAGTGCTGTTGGCCTCTGTGGCATTCTCCACATTATTCTGCTTCTCCATCATGCCTGATAGTGCTAATCTTGGAGACCACTCAAGAACATCATCAATTATGTTGTACATGCGCTTCTGATACCTGCAAGAATACAGTGACAATCATAAATGTTGAGTACTTAAAAAATACTATAGCATTTGATAAATACATGCGACAATTGTTCAGTGAAAGAAAGGAAATGAATAAAAAGGGAGAGAACCAGGGAAAAGGGCTTCTAAGAGACTAAGTTCTTGTTATAACAAAAGAAGAAATAAAAAAATAGAATACATGATATGATTACTAACCTACAACAGCTATATATATACATATATTAAACTATCTGTCCTCAAAATTTTTAAAACTATTGCTGGTAAATATAGTGAATTCAACCTCATACAACAGAAATGCTATTGACTGTAATAATGTGTGGCGAGAACTGACCTAGCTCTAGCAGCTTCATCAGGGGCATGGTGCCTCAGCAGAAATATGACCAGCACAGCTGTTACTGCATAGAAAACTCTCTTAGTCCATGTAGGTCGCTCCTCCTCATCTTTTTTTGGCCAGAATCGGAATAGTTCTCGTAATGTGGCTTCTTCCGCAAGAATGTTCGGGAAAAACCAAATACGCTTTCCAAGAACTATATATAAAGCGCCAAATACTGCTGCCCTCACTGCAAATTAGACAGAAGACATCAATGACCCCACAAATTTCATAATTCTGTACTATATTGTATCAGAAGCTATTAGTCAATTGTTCTATGGGAGCTCACAAGTGCAAGATAATGAACTTGTAGAAAAATCACAACATAGAAGAGGGCAGACATTTAAAACCATCTACAGACATGCACAGGTATAGTAATTATCCCGTAACCATATTCATGGTTGTAAAAGGTTTAGGCATTCCTATCTTGTTGTTCGCACCTGGTCCTTCGGAGACGTAAAGTACCCAAAGGAGGGAGATTGAGCAATTTCTAAATGACAAAAAGTCAAAAGGTCAAGCAAGAGAGTGGGCAAGACATATAACAAAGGGAACTTTATATAAATCAGACATTAATGGCCTGAGCCTGAATAGTTTAGAACAACTCAATTATATATCAAACTCCTCTATAATCTTCCTTACTCAAATTTGTTTGCCAATGACCCACTTGAAATTGCCAACAAGAAAAAATAAGAAGTTTGAGGAGGAAAATAGCAAACATACAAAAATTTAGTTGAGATGAATGCTGATGTTGCTAAACTAGTAAAATATCCCAACCCACAAAATATAGAACAGGTGAAGGCATGCAATGTTACTGAACTCTGATATGAAAGGCTTCAAGTCTTTGCAAAGTGAATAGCATGTAGCTTTTCCATGATACAGGAGTCCCAAATATAATAGCACAAGTGTTCTACAGGCATGTAATGGTAATAATTTATCAAACGTATCTAGCCAACTGTATCCAGGGAATGAGAAACAGGAGGAAATTACTGAAGAATAAACAAGAAATCGTTTCCTTACCTAAGAGCAGGGATAGAATAAGCAGAAGAACCCCAGCACATGAGTACAGAATTATTAGTTTGCACTGATGGGGATATACAGGAAACAAACAAATTGCCAGAGTTAAAACAGGCCAGAAAAATGAGAGAAGTGTCTGCCAAAGTGGATGTCGCTTTACAAATGTCCAAGCAAAGAAAGCATCATGTTCGGAGAAGACTTGCTCCTAAAAGATATATGCAGTAAATAAAATCAGAAGTTAAGAGGATAATTCAAAGCACCTAAACTTTCAAAAACAAATAGCTTACAGGGAATATCTCCAAATGTGCTGGCCAGGTAGATAACTTCTTCTTCCCAGGACGAACAGTTTTGACCACTCGATCGCAGCGCACCAAAAGATTCCTTCTTAGTAAAGTGTTTGCAATTTCTTCAACCTCCAAATTCTTGTCCGATTCCAATATATCTTTGACCTCTGGATGATTTCTTAGAAAACTAACAAAATCCTTCCCTCTAAAATACTCAACACGTGTCTCCTGTAAAACAGCCCAACGAGACACCAAATCTTTGTTGTCTCTAACCTTCTCTGCGAACAATTGAAATACATCCTTCTTTGCAGCTTGCTTCTAAACAGAAAAACAAACAGGGGCAATAGAAAATCAATCAGTCAATCCCGAGAATACGGTGAAAGAGAGACTAATTAACACAAAAGCAATAGAAGCAAACAGTTGAAATCTCGAACTCTAGCCAATAGTTAAGTATAACCCAAGATTCAATTTTACAATTCAACTTTTCAAACTGCAAACTAAGCACAGAATTTTATGGACTCCACCTTGCCGAAGCTCTTTCTTTTATTCCTCTTTTCCAGCATTTTATTATACCAGTTATCAGACAATGCAGACCAAACAAAGCACATGATCACATGAAATCTCAACTCCAACTGCATTTTTACTAGTTCAATGCAATCAAAGAAAACATGATGAAATTTTTTAAAAAACATGGAAAAGAACAAAACTTTTGGAATAACAAGATTCCCAAAATCGACTAGTTGACGTCAAGCCTTTCAAAACATAATCAAGTATACATTAATGCTCAAAACCCCACAAAAAAGTCACATTATCAACTCGCCCCGTCAAATAAAATGCAAAGGTATGGAAAGAAAAAAATAACCCTAGATCAAAAGAAGAAAAGGTAATACAAACCCTAGGTGGGGTATCAGAGTTGGGATCTCTGGTGCCGTTTTGTACGGCTGCCGACGATCTTCGCACCCTTTTCTTGTCTACTCCTCCCGATTTCTTCATCTCTCTCTCTCTCACTTTGTCTCCCCCAATTTCTTCTGTTTAACGTTTCTGCTTTTCTTATGTTCTGTCTGTGTTTTTCACTATTTTTGGTTCCTTGGTTCGCAATTGAAATAAGTGATGACGTAAGCAGGTCTTTGTTAACAACAACAACATCATCGTCACATCCAATCCGAATCTCACACTATTACAGGATCCGGGAAGGTCTAATAATACGCAACGTTATTTTTACAGAATAAAGGGTCTGTTTCTAGTTGATCCACATACAAATGTGACATGATATAAAAAAAATGATGTAGGTTAAAAAGAGTAAAAAAATAAAACTATAAATAAATAAATAAATAAAATAAAATACCTTGTATGGTGCCAAGATTTACTAATATTTGATAAGCTGCAAAGTATAACTCTTTATGTCTCGAGTTATATTAGGGATCCTTGCTCAGTAGTCATGTGAGTATGAACAATCTAAAAGTATCGGATGACCTCGAAGGACCTTTCCCCGTATACCAGGGCTGAAAAGCCAAGTTGTAGGATAGAAAGACTTGTCTACGACTTGCAACTAGAAAAGACAGATTGGACACTAGGGTTAGACTTCCTAAGTAGTAGATACGTCGTCAGAGCTTTATCGTAAACAGCTCCCAATAACTACCACGACTGCTTTACTTTAAAGGATATCCTTTATCTGTATCCTCGCGTGTCAAAATTTTCTATTCCTGGCCAATTCCTCGGTAAGGGCCATCTCTGTCATATCCTTCTTAATCACTTCCATCCAGTTCTTATTTGGCCTTCCTTTTCTCTTCTTGCAGTCACAAAAAGTTATTTTCTCACAACATCACACAGGAGCATCAGGGTCCCTCCTACTCACATGCCCAAACTACCTAAACCTAGTCTCTCGCAACTTATCGACAATACTAGCCGCCTGTAGTTTGTCCCTTACCACACAATTCTAGACCTTATTTTTTATGGTAATGTTACACATCCATCAGAGCATTTGCATCTTGGCTACCAACAACATACTTGTATGTTCACGTTTAATGGGCCAACACTCCGCCCCATATAACATAGTTGCCCGAATCACTGTTCTATAAAATTTCCTTTTAAGCTTTAATGGAATCTTCTTATCACATAAGACCTTTGATGCACTTCGCCATTTGATCCACCCAGATCTGATACGATGAACTCTATCGGCATCGATATTACGATCACTCTTAATGATAGACTTGAGGTATTTAAAAGTCAATTTTTGTGGTATGACGTTAGTACCAATTGCTACGGCCACCTCATGGACCATCTGGCTTCCCGAAAAGTTGCATTCTAAATACTCCGTTTTGGTCCTACTCATTTTAAAACTTTTCGACTATAACATTTCTCTCCAGCATTCTAGCTTAAAATTGTACCCTTCCTTAGTCTCACTCACGAGGACAATATCGTCAACAAATAACATATACCAAGGTACCTCTCCTTGAATATGTTTGGTAAGCTCATCTATCACTAATGCAAATAGAAAAGGGCTTAAGGTGGAGTCTTGGTATAGCCCAATACCAATAGAAAAAGTTTCCGTATCGCCCTTTATCATTCGTACGCTCGTCATTGCTCCTTCATACATATCCCTAATTACGCGTATATAGGTCATAGGAATTCCCTTTGCCTCCAAACACCTCCACAAGATTTCCCTAGAAACCCTGTCATATGCCTTCTCCAAATCAATTAAAAAAATATGTAAATTATGTTTTCGTTCCTTATAGCATTCCATTAGCCTACGGAGGAGATGTATTGCTTCTGTCGTGGACCTACCAAGCATAAAGCCAAATTGGTTGGCCGATATATAAGCTGCTCTCCAGACTCTCTTCTCAATCACCTTCTCTCATAACTTCATGGTGTGACTTAGTAGTTTAATGCCTCTATAGTTGTGACAATGTTGGATGTCTCCTTTGGCCTTATATAATAGAATCAACCTACTTAATCTCCATTCATCTGGTATTTTGGCTGACTCGAGGATCACATTAAAAAAACTGAACTAGCCACTCAATACCTGTAACTCCTATTCTCTTCCATACTTTTATAGGGATCTCATCTGACCCCACTACCCTTCCGCTCTCTATCTCCCTCAAAGCCTTTATAATTTCTTCCCTTGTGACCCTTTCACACCGAGACCCATTATGAAAATGCTCCGACACAGAGGGGTCACCTAACCCTATGTTGTCCAAGATGCCTTCATTATATAGGCCAAAAAAGTATCTCTACCATCTACTCTTGATGGCATGGGCCTCCATGAGTACCTGCTCTGCTTCATCTCATATACAATAGACTTGGTTGAAATCCCTTATCTTACGTGCCCTATCTCATGCTAACTTGAAAATTTTTTGTGCTCCCTTGTTAGTATCCAAACTCCTGCATAAAGTCTTGTAACATGGCAAATAAAGACTTTTACTTGGCAATTCTTATCCAGTCAAGTTCTTCCATGTTGGCAAATGGTCCCCACGGTTAAAAATTTTCTTGATTAATTTATTAAAAATTTCTTTTTACATAACATTGACTCCCATTGATCTAACCAGAATCTCTAATTCTGGTAGACAAGCAATGCAAAGACGAAGAGGGCAATAGAACTCTACATCCTGGTTTAACGATTTAGAGGCTATTCATGATCTCTATTGAATGTTGTCTTGAACAAATATGCTTTTCAAATTACAAAAGACAAAGCAGTGGAAGTATTCCAAGGTTCATCCTTTCCTTCTCAATTGGATGGTGTCCATAATCGGGACCGAGTCCAGCTGCGACAGCCACAACTACTATAGAAAAACCATCTTAGGGGCATTGACACTTGAGTAAAAATTTCCCACATGTGGCATTCATTATTAGGGGAAAAAGAAACAGAAAGGGTGAGGTTAAAAGTTACAACAAGTTTTATCGTCTGGTTTCAACCATGTGTAGGTTATAATTTACGGACATGAAATCACCATATGGTAAACCTTGAGAATGTGAAATGAAAACATTAGGAGGGCTTTATGATGAACATAATATTTTTTATTTCTGTGTATTAAACTCTATAAAAGGGGATTTTTATATTAATTAAGATCTATATAAGTACAGATGATAATCAAGATAATTATTCCTAATTACATACTAATAAATTATTATATTTCAGCTTGTTAATTATAGATATGTTAACATCTATCCTTAAATTCAAGGTAGTTAAGAATTTGTCTACCTTAAATTTGTAAATAAGATTTTGAAAGTGACAAGAAAATTGTGACTTGGTGAAGATATTTATGTCACAATATTATAAAGAGATAAGTTAGATAGTACTTTGAAACACTTGGTGTCATATAAGATGACAATTAATTTTAATATGTTTGGTGTATTCTTAAAAAGGTCATTATACGCAATTTGCAAGGCATTTTGCTTATCACAATGAAAAGGAGGCAGAGGAGGAGGAAATACTCATATCTTAAAGTAACTAATCATAATCATAGAAATTTAGAGGTAGTGTCAGCAAGAACCCGATATTATATTTATGTACTACAATGAGAGACAATTATTTGTTTCTTGTTTCACCAAGAAATGAGACCACGAAAGAAATAATAGCCAATATTGGAGCGATAATAAATGGAGTCTCCACTACAATTAGTATTAGAATATACTCTTATTCTTAATGAGAATGAGTAAGAGAAGTGAAGACTATGGAATGCATTTTTAATGTGCTAAAGAAGGTCAAGAAAAATAGAGAAGTGAGTGATATAAGGTGTAATCGTGATTTAGCAGACTAGGTGAACAACATGAGCAATATTAGGACGAGCGACAGTGAGATAGATAAACCTACCAACTAATTAATGATATAGAGTATTATGACTAAGAAGAGTCATGTTAGAAAGATAAATTTTAGGTTTTAATGGAGTGCTAACCATCTTAATATTAGTGATACCAATGTGAGGGATAATATTAGTAGCATATTAGGATTGTGACAAATAACATTTAAAAGAATTAGAGAACACTTTAAGATACAATAAGTAATTAAGATTGCCTAAATCCTTTATCTCAAATTATTAATGGAGAAAAGATTTGAGAGTGGAGATACCTCAGTGTCATTGTTAGTAATTATGATATCATTAACATAAAGAAGAAAAAAACTTGTACTTATGCTATGTTTTTTGGAGGAACAAGGTATTGTTGTTATAGATTTAAACTAAAAGCCAAGGTGGCAAATAATGGAGCTAATTTAGCAAACCATGCTCTTGTTTTAGACCATATAAAGCTTTAGAAAGATAACAAACCTTATTGGATGGATGATCATAAATAAGTAGGGGTTACATGTATAGTTTGTAAGTGATCTAGAAGGGGGGGTTGAATAGATCTTTAAACTTTTTGTAATTTTCTACAATAAAATCAGAAGTTAATACACACAGAACAATTTAATCAAATTAAATTAAGAGTATAGAGAAGAAGGGCAAACACTGATTTTATAGAGGTTCGGTGCTAAGACCTACGTCCTCTACCTAAGCTCCCACTTAGGATTTTCCAACCACTTTATTACACACTTTGTAGTTGAGTGTGAACTTTTTACAATGCCACTTGAATTCCGGCTCAAGCTACCTTACAACCAATTTGTC
>JAOSBP010000008.1:21003703-21037491 GCA_027563825.1 Erythroxylum mucronatum
TGACATGAAACCATGTAGTATTCTCTATGTGGGTCGGTCCAATATATGTTCTCTAACATATATCTATGTTTCTGATTCGATATCTCATATCCATGATCAGTAAAACGTGATCATCAATCAGAACACATACTAGCCTTAACTCATTATTGTTCCACCAATAATGATCGACCAGGGACAGTTTAGAATAGTGTTATAACGCTTATGGTTTTACTATCAAGTCACATACTTAATGACATAAGTCTAATACTATTCATGGAATGTAAATCACATTACATATACGAAATACATGCATATATGAAAGAAATACCTCATAATATATTATTAACAAATCATAATGTTAATATATGAATCACAAATGTTCATTGGCCTAGGGCACACTACTAACAGCTCCTGTAAGGATTATTGGTGAAAAAATTTACAAGCTTAGGAGTCACTGCAAGAACTTGCTTTCTTGATTCATAGGTGTAAACAATGACATGTACCATAGTATTGGAATCAATTGTAGGTGATTAATTCAAACATAAATCCTTCAGCTTCAATTTGATTAATTTAAACTTAGTATTAACACAAAAAATTAATAGGTTTAATAAATAGGACAGTTCTTTGCATAATAAACCCCTAGGACTGTATATAGGTTGGAAACCCGTGATGCAGCTCCCCTGAGGCTTATTGGTAAAAAATTTCACAAGCCTAGGACTCACAATGAGAACTTGCTTTCTTCATTCACAGGTGTAAACAACGTCACGTACCATAGTATTGAAATCAATTGTAAGTGATTAATTCAAACATAACTACTTCAACTTTAATTTGATTAATTCAAATTTAGTGTTAACACAAGAAATTCATAGGTTTAATAAACAAGATAGTTCTTTACATAATAAACCCCTAGGATGATGTATAGGTTAGAAACCTGAGATGCAGCTCCTGTGAGGCTTATCAGTGAAAAATTTCATGAGCCTAGAAGTCACGGTGAGAACTTGCTTTCTTGATTCACAGGTGTAAACAATGTCACGTACAATAGTATTGAAATCAATTATAGGTGATTAATTTGATTGATTAATACTTAGGGATGTTATGTAAAGTTTAGATGTTTTGTAAACTTTGGGGATATGAAGGATACTAACTATGAAATCACTTTTTAAAATTAACATTTTTGTAGAAATGAGTAATGTTGATAGATCTTGGATGTACAGACAATTAACACCTGATGATTTCATTAATCCTGAGTTTGTTGAGGGAGTTGAAGCTTTTATTCAGTATGCATGTTCTTAACCTACATATATGGATGGCCTAAAGATCAGTTGTCTATGTAAAAAGTGAAAACATATTTGTATTTTTCCTATTAATGAAGTGAATGGCCATTTATTAAGAAAAGGGATTGTTCCAAATTATTTTGAGCGGACATGACATGGGGAGCCATTGATTTGTAGCATCTCAAGGGGTAATGAAGTAAACTCGTCAGTAAATGTGGATGAATTTGAAAGGGGATTGGATTTATAACAAATAATGTAGCTACAATTGAAAATTCTTACATGCAAATGGTTTATGATGTAGTCGGTTATACCTTTCAGGAAAATATAGAAAATCTTGAAGAAGAACCAAACCTACATGCGAAACAATTTTTTGAATTACTACACTTAGCTGACCAAGAATTATGGCCAAATTGTGAGACAATGACTCAATTGTCTTCAATTGCTCAAATATTGAACATAAAGTCTGAAGGGCATATTTCTGATCGTAGTCTTGATAAAATTCTTGGATGGTATAATGAATCATTGCCTCCTGATCATTAAATGGTTGATATTTTTTACAATATGAAGAAACTTATTAGGGTTTTAGTTTGCCTATTGAAAAATTTAATTGTTGCAAACTAGGAAGTATGTTGTATTAGGGAGATGATGTGAAATTATAAGAGTCCAAATTTTATGGTCAATCTAGGTTCAAGCCTAGAAAATGTTCTATGAAACAAAAATTAGTACCCTTAAAGTAAATGTATTATTTCCCGCTAACTCCAAGAGTTAAAAGACTATATGCTTCTAATGTTACTGCATCTCACATGAGATTAAAAAATGAACACAAAAAGGGAGATGAAATAATAAATCATCCATCAGATGCACTGGTATGGAAACATTTCAATAACTCCCATTATGAGTTTGTAGTTGAAAATCGAAATGTTGGGTTAGGACTATCGACGGATGGATTCCAACCTTTTGGTCAATTTGGCTAACAATTCATCATGGCCAATCATAATTATTGCTTATAATTTGCCTCCATAGATGTGTATGAATGAGGCATATATGTTCTTAACAATGATTGTGTCATGACCTACAAATCCAAAATATAAATTTTGTCAAACACTTGGTATGCAATTCCCATTCTATTTCCATTATTCTCCAACAAATACATTGGGTCATTAACAATCAGTAATTAACAAAATAAAACAAAAGACAAACTCCAAATAAACCAACAATATCATACACGGAATGTTAATCATCGGAGAACAGAGATTAAGGAGAAGAGGACAATAACTTTAGTTATGACCACCGGAGAATACGACGCTGGTGACGCAGGAGCTCCACAGCGACAACATAGCTACAGATGACGGCGATGGAAGCAGACGGAGGCGGCAGATCGACGGAGGAGAGGAAGGCAGGCATATGCGGGGTGGGGTTGGAGGTTGGGTGGATTAAAACGAAACGAAAATGACGTCGTTTGGGTTAAAACCAAACGACGTCATTTTTGTTACGTTTTCAACGTTTATAACTTACAAATGTTGGCGTTCATTTTGGTTTCCCACTTTTATGCTTATTATTTTATTTTTTATTTTTATTTTTCGTTTTAGCTTGCCAGCTCAACTTACGTTAGCTAGTTTTCTTTTTCTTCCTAGTTGGGTAACCATCGCCGGTAGCTATATATTTGTACTGAAACACGTTTTTGGTAGATTCTGGAATATAGAATTCATTCCTCTCTACACGATTGAGAGCTTGATTCCATTTCTGTGTTCATCAATTACTTCAGTTTTATCAACAACAACGACGTCTTTTTTGTTAAGTTATAAAAGTTATACCAGCAATAAGAAAACGACGTCATTTTGTTTCTTCTGTATACGTTTACAAAATAGTGAAAATGACGTTGTTTCGTTTAACTCCATATGGCATCATTTCGTTCAACAAGCGAAGAAGTTAACGAAAATGACATCATTTCGAGATAACCAAACGATGTTGTTTTCATTCAGGTAGAGGACGACGAATTACAAAGACATTTATTGAATTTAAAAACAGAATTTCTACCGCCGTTAAAGTTTATTTTCCAACTGAAATTGCCGACGCATCTCCAATTTTGTCGATAATTACAGACGAAAAATTTTCGGTCCGTAGATTTCCATCGGTAATTAAAACTTTTCTTATAGTGCTAGTCCATTTGCCACACAATCTCTAAACCACTTGTCATTCAATCTCTAAGCCATTTGTCACTTAATTGTCTAAGCCATTTTTCACTCAATTCCACTGCCACGTGTTACTATTCCATAGGCCTAGTCAACCTAAATTACCATGTATTAATTTGTCTTGTCATTTAACATATTTCCTAAGCTAGATGCACATATCACTTCATCAATCACCCAACTGTAATAATAAATTCCAATTTACTAATTGTAGTTCATCAAACTAAAATCCAAGACATAATCAATACACAATCACACAATCACATTATAATCACTTAAAACCTTTCATACCCCAGAATACGTCAATTGAGTGCATATACTATCTTGGCAACGTTTCTAAATCATGATTCATATACGTATGCGAATATTATGCATGTAAATGAAATGCATCTAAAGAATTCTCAAATGATATAACTCATATGACTTAATCTAACTGTTAGGCTCCTAAGTATAGAGATAGGCTATTACATGTCTATTAGAGAAGAAGTTCAGAAACAAACAGTGCCAATTCAACATATTAGCACTAATTATATGATTGTAGATCCTTTGACAAAAGGATTAGCGAAACTCTTTAAAGAACATGTTGAAAGAATGAGTATTATGAGAAACCATTATTGAGATTTATGATGTTTGCATTTTGACATTGTGAGCTCATTTATGTTTATGTTTATGTTTCTGTTAATCCTATTTTGTAGTATACATTTATGAATAAATGATGTTGATAGGATTTGTCTTTAATTATGACATTATTGTTGGATCATTAATATGTTTCTCATTTATGGATCATATTGAATAAAGCATTAATATTGTAGTACGTGGAAGGAATTATATCACTTGATAAGATGTGAAACCGCTATGACTCTTATTAGTATCTTTGTTTGATTATGACTTATGATATAATCAACATTAAAGAATTTAGGAAAGTTTATGCACAAAATGCTTATTTATTATTAAACCGTGATATAACGTTTTTCAATTAATAAGCCGAGAATATAAAACCTATATATATTTAACATGTGACTCATTAAATAATTATAGTTTTAATAATATTAAATGTTAAATTATGATTGGTCAATTTGATTAAGTAAGATAGCCTCAGCCCATTTTACTATCAGCCGTGGATGGACTGATAAGATACGGCAAAACATTATATTACATGCTGGTCTTGCTGAATATACGTGAGTGCATACGGGAGATTGTCCGAATCATCTCTGACGTGTGAAAACATAAACGGGAAAAGATCAGGAAATGAGTGCAATGCAACTGCATTGAGCAAGACAAATGAGAACCCAAACCAACCAAACGAGTTGGTGTATTTACAAATGAGTTTAGGAATAACGTGTTTTGTTCCTGGGTAGAAGAAAACCAAACACACAAGTTGGAGACAAATCAGTAATGCTAAGAAAAGGAAATAATAATTAAAAAAAACCGACAATTGCCCAGTGGCCGGCCGCCGGCCAATATTCTGAAAGATAGAAACTTTGAGAAGTACAGGCGGCAGAAAGAAAAGGGTCCAACAAAGGAAAGGGACGCCATGCGAACTCCATTGGCCACGAGTCTTACTTCTCTCGTATCGTATTACGGCAAAAATTAAGCTTTAGATAATAAAACTTGTCAATGCTATATTTATTATCTAAACCTTAATTTAAATTTAATTATCAAAGACTGGTATCAAATCAGATGGGATCTCCAAACTCTTTATTATTTCTGCATTGAAAAGTTCCAACTTGGCCTTCTAGATAGAAATTGCTTGGTTGGTAGGTGGAAGAAAGTAGTTAACTTTGAAAAACTTAACCAGGCACAGAATAGAATCTTCTAATCAATTCAAAAGCAACACAATCCAGAAAAGTCAACCATGCACATTAGCTGCATTTCTAACACCCGAGCATAATGTGTTTGTTGAGGTCCTCTTGACTTGGTATAAAGAAATTAGTTTTAGTTGAAGCAGCTTCATTGATGTTTCCTTGAAAAAAGGAAGAAACACCCCTCGTAGAACCAGTGTTTGATTTTAGTGGGGTGGTTAAACTAAAACTAAAGCACGCACGTCAACTAATGGAGTGCTCTCTGATTTTGACCGCTTGGTTCAATGAATACCAAGTTGCTCAGCTGCAAAGAATGAAAGAACCTACAGAGTAAGAGATAATATGAGTTTGTCGTCCACACAGCACAAGACATGGGATGGGACAAAAAGTCAAACACAAGGGCAGGGGCAGGGGCAGGTTGCTGATTTAGACCAACCACATCAAACATGCTTGGACTTGGATTTGATAAAAGGTGATTTGGTTGGATTTGAAAAAAGGTGGCTCGGTTTTGTATGAAGCAGGCAACATGTGCAGATGGTTGAAATGGTCTTGTGAACCCATTAATTCATTCTGTAGTTAATGTGTGATGTGTCTTTGCTTCCTTCCCAACCTCCTCCATTACTTACGTTTTTCCTGTCCTTTTTGACTTCCACTCTTTTGGGTGTTTGTTTTACATTTCTCCTCTATCTAACTATTGTCCACAAACCAGATTTTGCAACAATAATGTCTACTTGTTCTTCAAATAAGCTGTATATTAAAAACTGAAACTTTATATATAATAATATAAACCAACCCCAAATTGGAAAACCCACTGTTGTCCTTTTTGTTCTGTTTTTCCCATTTTCCTCTCTTTTTCCCTTTCCTCTTTGAATTTCCTGGAAAGCTGAGCTTTTGTTCGGATATTTTGGGAAGGGAAAAAAGGAAAAAGAAAAAGAGGGAAAAAGAAAAGGTGAAAGGGTTCTCTCTGTGTCTCCTCGCCTTATTGTTGAATCCGAGAGAAACAGAAATTTAGAGAGAGGGAGAGAGAGTCGCTGTTAAGAAAACGAAGTTTCTTTCACGCTCTCTCCAATTGTCTCTTCTTCGTTCACACATTCCATTTCCATCTTTCCCCCTTTCTTCTTTTTTTTTCTGGTATTTCTTGCATTCAATCCAAATCTCATCTGACTCGTCCTCAGCTTATCCTCCCAGGTCAACAGCTTAATCAAAATTCCAGGTAGGTTCTTAAGATTTTACCCTTTTCAACTCACCAAGAATTTCTTTGCAGCTTATGGACTTACTCTTTCACTTGGTTATTCATTTTCCAGATGTATTTATTTGTTCTTCAATTTCTAATATAGTCCATCGTTTTTTGTACTTTTTCTGAAAAGATCGGCCTTTTCTTAGTAAAGTTGAGTTTTCAGGACTTGTTAGATTCAAAGGTTTTTTCTTTGTTTACAAGTTGGTAGCTTTCTTTTGTGTCTTCCTATATTTTCCTTTAATCATCTGTTAATGATATTTGGATATCACATTCTTCGAATTTAAATGGGATCTTTCGTTTTCTTCGTATTAACGGGGTTTTTTTTATTTTTGGGATCTGGTGTAGATTCTTATCTTCTATCTGTGTTTTGGAAGCTTGAAGGTCTGAAAGAGCATGGGCAATTGCTGTGCAACTCCTGCTCCCAATTCTCCCTCTGATAAAAAAGCCAGAGGGAAGAACAAAAAGAAGAACAAACAAAATCCTTTCTTTGGTGATGATTTTGTGGTAGGTAATGGATCTGATACAGATAGGCTCTGGGTCTTGAGAGAACCAGACGGCCGTGATCTCTCGGCTCACTATGATCTGGGCCGTGAGCTTGGCCGTGGCGAATTTGGGATTACATATTTGTGTACGGATATAAACACAGGTGACAAATTTGCCTGCAAGTGTATTTCTAAAAAGAAGCTCAGAACTGCAGTGGATATTGAGGATGTCAGGAGGGAGGTGGAGATAATGAAACATCTGCCCAAGCATGCAAACATTGTGACTTTGAAGGCCACCTATGAGGATGATAGTGCTGTACACATCGTGATGGAACTGTGTGAGGGAGGAGAGTTGTTTGATAGAATTGTAGCTAGAGGTCATTACACAGAAAGGGCAGCTGCTGCTGTGATGCGGACTATAGTGGAAGTTGTTCAGGTTGGAGATTTTTATCATTTCTAGTTGTTGAGAAGTGTGCACTATCTTAGGTCAAATTTGCTTTCATGTCCTCTGTTCTATAAGTGATATCTTGGTTCATTTCTTTCACGTCATTTTGCTATTCATATAGGTACTTGAGTTTTTATAGGTTAATATTATGAGATGATTGAACATTCAAATGGTAGTTATTTTACTAATTATAATCTACTTGGCTGTTGTATCTGTTTGCAATGTAGATGTGCCATAAGCATGGAGTAATGCATCGTGACCTTAAACCTGAGAACTTTCTATTTGGAAATAAGAAGGAGACGGCCCCCTTGAAGACAATTGATTTTGGATTGTCAGTCTTCTTTAAACCTGGTATCACATCATTGACAGAGCTTAAACATATGTCAACCTGATATTTGTATTTTCTTAATGCTTTAGGGAACTCGACATGTGCTGGTTTAATGCTTTGTGCACAACTTCGTATGTGCCTGAAGACTTGTTTTCTTTGTAGGTGAAAAATTCAATGAGATAGTGGGAAGTCCTTACTATATGGCTCCAGAAGTTCTAAAGCGCAATTATGGCCCAGAAGTTGATGTTTGGAGTGCTGGAGTTATTCTCTATATTCTCCTATGTGGAGTCCCACCTTTCTGGGCAGGTTATTCTTTTTTTTTAAATACTTTTAGCGCATTTATCTGATCCTGAGCTATTGAATTATAACAGAAACCAGTTTAATTATTGGTGTGTTAGACAGAGAATATGGTAAAGCTAAATTATCTTGTTGAAACATTGTTTGACACTCTTTTGTTGGTGATCTTTCTGAACCAGATAATGTGCTTGTAATTCCACCTCTTACTCCATGAAATTGATGTTCTTGTTTTTACAGAAACTGAACAAGGAGTGGCACAGGCAATTATCCGCTCTGTTGTTGATTTCAAGAGGGACCCTTGGCCAAAAGTTTCTGACAATGCGAAGGACCTGGTGAAGAAAATGCTTAATCCTGATCCCAAACTAAGGCTTACAGCACAGCAAGTTCTTGGTAGTGTTCTTTAGCCATTTATTATGTCTTATCCTACGTATGACGGTTCTCCTGACTCTTCTTCTGCTTGCAGAGCATCCTTGGTTACAAAATGCAAAGAAGGCTCCAAATGTCCCACTTGGTGAGACTGTGAGAACAAGGCTCAAACAGTTTTCAATGATGAACAAACTCAAAAAGAGAGCTCTGAGGGTAATAACTCAATTTGCTTGTTAAGACTTTCTGGCTTTTATTGAGGTGATGATAGATGACAATGAATGGTCAATGCATGCTGTGTCACTTTCCTCAATTTCTTCTTCCTGATTGGAGACTAAATGTGGAGTCATTTCCTTCCAGGTTATAGCTGAGCATTTGTCTGTAGAGGAAGTGGCTGGCATAAAGGAGGCCTTTAACATGATGGATATTGGAAAAAGAGGCAAGATTAACCTTGAGGAACTTAGAAATGGGTTGCAGAAACTTGGTCAACAGGTTGCTGATGCAGATCTCCAAATCCTCATGGACGCTGTAAGCATCATTTTACTTCTAAAAGCACTAGAAGTAACTGCAGTCCCTTGAATCTGTTATCGGATAAGTGATTAATAGAAAGACACTGCAGTAACTTTGTTGTGGTCAGAATTTCAACTGGTTTTAATGCCTTTTGCCTTTAGCTTGGGTGGATTTTCTTCAAAGCTTGAAGTTTTTATCCTTAATATTGACCTGTTTTTGTGCCAATATGTTTTTCAAGGTTTTTTTACCTTCTTTAAATATGTGATTTAATAAGCTTCTGATGCTTTCTACAGGCTGATGCTGATGGTGACGGAACTCTGAATTATGGAGAGTTTGTTGCTGTGTCGGTTCACCTTAAAAAGATGGGCAACGACGAGCATCTACATAAAGCGTTCGCCTTTTTTGATCGAAACCAGAGTGGCTACATAGAGATTGAAGAGCTGCGAGAGGCCTTGAATGATGAAGTTGACACCTGCAGCGAGGATGTTATTAATGCCATTATGCAAGATGTAGACACAGACAAGGTTAGTATTACTCATGCATATAGTCAAGGATCTTCGGATTTGATTTGATACTCATCATAGTTGATTTTTTAATTGCAGTTGATGCTACTTAAAAATTATTTCTGCTACTTTACATGGTTACAAGACCTTCAAATTTTTCATTCTAAGCCATAATTAGGTTATTGCCACCATTTATGTTCTCTGTTCCTTGGATTTATACTCAACATTTTGCTGATACTCGATATTTTGGAGTAATTGTGTACATTACTTTTAAACAATTTGATGTCCACTTATTTCATGCATTTCAGTGGTGGTCTATCCCTCTCGCTAAAGTATAGCATGTTACTCAAAATTGAAAAATATTTGTGGGTTTCTTCCTTTCTAACAAATCTGCTACAGATGATCATGACCAGCGCTTTTTCTTACTGTGCTTTTCGTATGATTATCTTACAAATGTTGGATCTTTGCACGCTTAATAATTACAACCTCATTTAAAACCATTGAATTGAAGGCTGACTTCACATCGTCTAATCTTGCAGGATGGACGAATTAGTTATGAAGAGTTTGCAGCGATGATGAAGGCTGGAACAGACTGGAGAAAGGCCTCCAGGCAATATTCACGGGAAAGATTCAACAGTCTGAGCTTAAAGTTAATGAGGGATGGTTCATTGCAGGCAGCCAGTTGAGAGTCCGGCAAAATCACAATAGTTGGCTGAAGAAATTTGATTTCAACATTTTTCTTTTGGTTTTGAGGTTTTTACTCAATTTATTTATTCACTTCCTGACTTCCACCTCGTTGGACTTGGGGGATAGGTAGGAATAGAGTGGCCTTGGTGTTCTTGATATGTTTAGGATTTGTTGGTTGGTTGTAAGGGAAAGGCAGCGGAAGAGGAAAGTCAGTATGTGCTTGTAAATAGATTTTATCAGTTTAGGCTCAAAGTTGTATTTCCTATGGAGAGAATGTTAAATTGTGATTCATTTGCTTCGAAACTACTGCTGTTTAACATAAATTTGTCGTCTGTAAGCTTTATTGTTTTGTGTCTTTGTTTGGTGTGGAGGGACAAAACTAAGACCATGTAATTTTTGTTTGTCATTTTTTCTTTTGTTGCTCACTTCCTTTCCTAGGTAATGGAATGTATGTATAGTGAAAAGTGAGTCTACTCCCACTTGGAAACAACACCAATAGATTCTGCAACGTGGAAACTGTTTGGACTTTGTTTACAGACTTCCAAGGAATAAAAAACCATAAGCTAGCATAAAATACACAAAAGTTATCATAAATTCATTCACTTCAAGCCTCCAAGAAATTCACTTGACAACCTTCCAACACACAATCTTGTTCTTTTGGCGTTTAAAAACAGAACAAAGGTATATTTCATTGTCAGTAAGGACCAGAAAACTTTAGAGACAGCATCAGAATAAGTGGCCCAAGCTCCAAGCCTTCATCCACTACAAAAGACACCAGCCAATGCTGCATTTCCCCCGACATCAGTTACCCGAAAACCAGCTAAAGCATGAACAACAACGGAATATCTCAAGAAAACACAACATAGTGACCAAAACTTTAAGCTTATCCAGCAGTCTGAAGGGTAAGATCTTTAGTAGGACCAATGAAACAAGGTGTTTTAATCAGTCAACTTACAAAGCCTATAATGCACTTTCACATAGGTCGGATGCAAATAACAATCACTGTGTCACTAATTATTAACGCCTAAGGATGTGTGTATCCGTCAAGACATATACAAAGAAAGGAATCTGTTGAAGTCATAATTGTATTAAGTACTTCGGGAAGGAAGTAGGGGTTGAGTCTTAGAGCAATTGATAAACTTATTCCTTTTTTGACCTTATAGTAACAGGTTCAACTTACAGAAATAGCCTCTTTGTAAAATACAAATTATGACTCTCTCCAGATCTCTGCAAAATGGAGAGTCTTGTGCACTAAATACATTGACATTGACATTTTACTTATACAAGGTAGTACTTCAAATACAATTTTCTTTTCCCAATGACTTTTTGCTTATGTAAGGTAGTACTTCCTTCAAATACAATTTTCTTTTCCCAAAGATTTATAGTGTACATGTTTGTGAAATTGCTCTTGGTTCACTTCAACTCCAATCAATGTAACAAAAATTTAACAAAGCCTTAAAGTCCCTTAATTCATTCCAGAAGGTGAACCTTGATGAGAATAGTAAATCCTTTTACCGTATATTGACTCATTCATCCATTTGGTGTGCCCTTTATCATCTTCAATTAAAGACTTGCAGGTCATTGTAGCTAACAGAGTCAGTGAGCTTGACACATGGTGTATGTCAACATTATAACAAAAAGACACTAGAAACTGAGTTCAAAAAGGGTAATCTAATTAGCTGACAAATAGGTCCACTACAACATATAGGTAATGCCAATATACACAAGCCGGTATAAACTTTTGAGATTATATTCTGAACTCCATATTCATGGTACTACAATTTCATTAACTAGTGCTACCTAGTGATGCCTAGAAATGCAATTCTGAGGTAACAAGTAAACCTATTGCCTATATACGCAATTTATTTGTTTTATATTGCCACGAGTTTCTTAACAAGCGACAAACTATTTAAACCGACACAGCTTGCAACCTTGGATGCATGTAGCTCACGAGATATGAATGAGGTAATGTAGCCGTATTCCACGTGAAAAAAGGTTATAAACAGCTGCTAATGGCTGTAAAAGGAAGATGTGAACTTTAACAAAAAATGTATGGTGCTGCTACCGGAGCTATGTACATAGCGCATGTAATGAACACGTGTGACAGAGAAGAAAACTGCTAGATATGAAAGATTTGACGTGTTAGATTCTTACCAATTTTGACAAGAACCCAGAAAAACTCACCTACCATCAACTTTAGTGCAGAGACGGTTACTTTCACTATCTATCTTCGACCAAGATTGAAAAGTTGTTCTTTATCTTGAATTTATGTACACTTTCTCATCTCTCCCTTGCTGCCCCAAAACATCCCTGTAAGGGCCTCCTCAAGGTATGATGTTCTCACCATCCCTTCTCCTTTCAGTTCTTCACGCCTTGATTTGTTATCGTGACTATTAATCCTAATTTCTCCCTTTTCATACCTATCTTGATCATTGTGTTGGTAGGATTGTCCTCAAGTTCTTATTGTCTTGTTAGATTGTGCCTCTTTCTTCCTTACAGGGTCTTCAAACTGATTACCTAGAGGGTATTGATCGGGAATTATCTCTGATCCTACAAGGAGATCTGCAAACTATCAGTTCTTTCTATAAGGCTTTATATTTTATTCGAGATCCTATCAGTCTATTATGGTCAAAATAAAATATCAGCTATGCCAAAGACTTGTCTCTCAATTGGTTTTCTAAATGGAAATACCATCATCTTTTAAGGAAATATCAGTCTTACTTTTTATGTTTCATAGATTGATTTAATCAGGAGAGAACCAACCTAGGGTTTCAACTTGCAGGCACTCATTCGCCAATATTTCACTGTCATTTCTTAATTATTGTTTCCTAAAATTCACCACAAATATTTAGAAAGGAAATATAAGGGTGGTTAGTCTCACACCTAACATTCTTTTATCAAATGAAGGTATGTTTTCTTTCATACAGCAGAAGGGCTGGACAGAAAGAGCAATGGAAAAGAAAGGGACAAAACAAAGAATGACAATTAGCACTGAGGTTTTAGGCTTCAAGGTGAAATGAATACTTTTCAGTGAATAAATAACATATGATGACCCAAAATCTATCACATACAGTGGTTGTGCAGCCATATGCTAGTGGGATGAATGACAGTTTTATCATGATTAATTGTTTGATACCTTTAATGATGAATCAGGTAACATTTCCTATTCATAATAAACTTTCTAAAACTTTGAACCATTTATTTTGATCTATTGGAATCAAGACTATCTCCTTTTCCCAATCTAACAATATCACTGTAGCAATCTTATTACAATCAGGCATGCCTTATCCTTCAATGTTAAAGACTAAAAGGAAATGTTGTTTCTTGTCACAGTATGTTTCTACAAGCAGGTCGGCATTGCAGGTACACATCTCATTGTTCTTTCTCAAATCACAGAAGGTATGTATCCACCAGCTTGATTACATCCATATCAGTAATTAACTTGTATGGTCTAAACTCACAGTATGGTTATGATTGACATTAAGGTGCGTTGCTATGACATCACAATACCAACATAAAAGGCTAAGCGCATCAATATTGTGAGTTATTAGTGTTTTCATTGAACAGTCAAAACCATTAAGTCTAAAGCAGTTCGAGATCAACTCCATTGCCTGAAAGTTCATCATTGTTTGATATATTTCACAACATAGATTTCAGAAGTTGCAAGGACAATAGGTAGCTACAATGTGATCTAATCAAGAGTTTATTGAGACTAGTAGACAAACAGAAAATTAACCACAGAACCTATAATAGATAAACAAAATCTGTGGAGTGGTGTGATCGCAAGTGATGTTGTGGGCATCAAAAGCCAAACCAGTGGTCATGTGGGAGGAAAAATGGGGTCGTTTACTTTGTTGTTTTCACCTAAAGAAAATCTAACATGAATAAAAATAAACATTTGAAGACCAAAGGCAACAAATGCCTCGTATGACAATTGAAATATTCATTTTGCACAAAATTGCTTGAGACAAGAATACTTACCTTATTACTCATTTCTTTCAAGTTCTATTGCTTCAAACTTCTTGCTGCTTTCAGCCTTTCTTCCATTGTGTTTTCTATAAGGGACAGTCCATCTCACTTTGGGAAAACTCCCCATGCATCTTCTTACTTCTTTAGAAAGCACTTTTCCCTATATAGGAATATTTTCCTTAGATCATAAGAAAAGCTACGATTTAAATATTTTCAGCTATGCATTACCAGTTCGTACTTAGGAAATACAAGTGCTTCATTCTTGTAATCTGCTTCTAATGATCATGTTCAACAACTTCAATTTTCAACTCACTTCCCTATTTGGAAATTTAATCCCCTCATTATGGGCTTATGACCCTTTTCAGCTCAGAAGCTATTTTCTTCCCAAAATTTGCACCACTCACACCAGTTTACCAGATTAGTCTTGACTAAATTTTGCACTAAATTGCTCCACTTATCCAACAGCTACCAGTTCTGTCATCTAAACTAATAGTTCTGTTTTTAGAATGGAGTTCCAGTCCACATATATGGCTTCAAACGTTCCATTTGCTCTTTAGACAGCTCTGCAATTGATTTTGACCATCATTTGCATTTCCAGAACAACTGTACCAGGCTATTTAGCATCAAGAAGCTCATGATATAGCAACTCTTAATGATGGAGCATTTTGTTGTTGTCAACAGACTAATTCTCCCTGTAAACCATCTTCTTGACCCTAAACACTAAACCTTCATTCTCTTGCCCACAACTCTGTCCAGTCCTTCTCACCCAACTTTACTACTTAGCAAGCTGTTACTTTTCTTGGACGGAACCTTGAAAGGTTTGTATAAGAGGATGAGATATATATTTGCATTATTTCAGCATCTGCATCCCTTCTCTGCTCCGATGGAGTTTCCATGCTTCCCTTGTTTTGTTCTGCAACTTTTGTCTCACACAGTATTGTACACCTCAGTTATCTGATATCAGTGCTAGAATCACTTTTCTTCTCTGCAGAGCTTTTGCCCTTCATCTGTGCCTTTTTAGATTTTGGTTCCAAAAATAAAATATTTTAGCCTAATCCTCAGCTCATTAATAGCTGTCTTTCTTAACATTTGATTCTTCATAGCTGTTAATTTTGTGTCATCATCCATCTCAATATCCTGCAGTTAGAATACAGCATTATTTCCCTTCTGGTTGCAGAATCAGATCCATTCTTGTGCATAAATTTGACAAGAATTTATTCTCCATCTATAATTCTTGACGTTGAAACTCTTTAATCAATTAATTTTCTAGATATTTTCAATAAATAACACAAGAATAAATTGGAAAACCAACCATGAGATAATTCAGAAGATAGTACTCAAGATCAAAATCGATGAAACTTCCAAGCTCCAATCTAGGACATCTCTTGCAATTTTCTAGCCCATTTGATTATTAAAACCATAGTTTGAAGGGGGATGAAACTTTTATCTTCATACAGATGGCATAAACCAAAACAAACAGTCATCATAGAAAAAGGCTTCCCAACTCCACATCTCTGCATTTTCAGTCTGTAAATTCTAGAAGTCTCCAAAGATAATTAAACTACACCCTACAAAAGCAATTCAACTTCATAACCACTTAGTCATAATAGAAACCTTAGGCATCAAGACTCGAGCTGGATCTTGAAAGCGATTTAGGGAATGTTTTGTGGGTGCCTAAGTAATTCATCTTATTGCTTAGTATTTATTAACTTTTTATCTGTACAGCTGTCAACACTAGCCTTTTTTTATTAGGGATGTGATAATGATTTTCATATTTCTGCAGAGAAGCCTCCTGTTTAATTACAAGGTGATTAATGAAATGTAGTTGAATATGTGTGCACTCGAAGATTGCATTATGTAGATTTCACTTTGCTAACACAGGAAAAAGTAAGTGCTAGGATAGGGAATCATTCCATGCAATGAAATAACCCAGCTCTAACATTAGTCAGCTCAATCCATATAAAAACCCAAATTTTGTTTCCAATTTCAGTTTATGTGTAGGAAGATAATAAATAATGGGTTAGGACAAACAAAACTAAAAAATTCACCAAGAAGATGAGAAAAAGCAGGAAAGTAGTAAAGATTACCGCAAATAGATGGCAAAGGTCAGCCCGTTAGTTCCAGAGCATCACTAGAGAGTTTCACTTTATAGTTCTTCGAATTGTTTCTAATCTCTAAATTCCAGCTTCTGAAGGAGGGAGGGAAATCATCCAGTCGTGCCACACAGCTCATGTTGGGGCTTGTTTCTTTTTGGAGAGTAGATGTTTGTTTCAGGAACTCTTTTTACTTTTGGGTGGGAAATTTGGCAGCTTAGTTTCAGGATTTAGTAGAACTCAACTGGAGCATTTTGTTTGCTTCTCCGTTTTGTCATCAGAGTAATGAACAAAGGATTTGACGTGCATTTTGTCTTAAATAGATTCACTTTCCAATTCATCTCTGTTTCTCGATGTACGGTGGTTGCTTTAGTTAATTAAAGTTTGGTTAATGAAACCGTACGAAGTTCTTTTTACTTGAAAAAAAGGTTGTTACTTTAGCAATATTCTGAGTGAAATGAAATCCATTCCAAAGTTCACAAATTGTTCCTTCCACAGTTATGAAATATGTTCTTGCCCTTTAACCAAAATTTCTGCCACATTGCAAATTTGTGTAGTGGTTTGTAGTTGCCTTAACTTAATCTGCAATTAATGTCTCAACACAATGCATTATGTTTCGTTCAAAGATGGATTTGAATTTGTTACGAACGCATGAAGGCGAGAAGAGGGTGACGAAGACGGGTCAAAGATCAGGCCCAAATAAGATAAACAACGCAGCGTATAAGCAACATATACTCTCCCAGTTCACGTGCCAGAGTCTGGAATATTCGATATATTATTATATATCCGTTGTAACCGAAAAGGGAATTAAGCAATGAATGAATGAATCCCAATTTATGATATTCTTCCCTCTTCTCTCTCCTCTCTCTCTCTCGCGTGTGAGTGTGTGACCTCTCCTTGTGAGATCAATCATTTCTTTCCCATTATTAACGTAACATCTGGTATCAGAGTCTACGTTCCTCGGATTACAAATGGCAGAGAATACGCGAGGTGCAGAAGCTCGTAAGTTGGAGGAAGGTATCAAAACAATGATGGAAGCCCAGTCACGACACGAAAAAGAAATTAGCGAAATCAAATCCATGTTCCAACAGCTCATGCAGAAGATGGATCGAGAGGAGTCGGAAACACCGGTGAGAAGTATGGGAGATGGAGGTAGGGGCATGATAGTTATGAGGTCTAACAAGACAGACTTCCCGATGTTCGACGGAACCGGAGTGAGGAGCTGGAGTTATAGGTGCGATCAATATTTTGCAATGGAGCAAACGCGGGAAGAGATGAAGATAAGACTTGCGTCTCTCCACGTGGAAGGTATAGCTCTTGAATGGTATCAGCTGACGATTCGTAATAGGAAAGAGAGCTCATACATGAAGTGGGAGGAGTTCATCTCCCTCGTCAGCCAACGTTTTGACGAGAACATTTTTGAAGACCCAATTGGTGATCTGAAGGAGTTGCGGCAGCAAGGTTCGATATTAGAGTATTGTGCTTTGTTTGACAGGTACTCTAATAAACTGGTGCTACCGGAGGAATATCTGGTGGGCTTCTTCCTTAAGGGGCTCAAACCGGAGTTAGGATTAACAGTTAAAATGATGGATCCACAAAACTTACATCAAGCTTATACATAGGCACGCAAGCAGGAGGCAATCATGGTGGCCAGCGTCCCCGTGTACTTTGGTAAAGGTGGCAGGATCGGGAGTACCGAAGGGGGTGGAATCAACGCTTACCGGGGCAACAATCATACCACGCCCCTACCAAGGCAGCACTTGGAGGCAGGATTGTTGCCTACACCCGGAGGCCAAAGTAGCCGTAACGTTGTTTTTAAGGGCCCTTGCAATAGTCGGACGTCGAATAGCAGGGAGTTTGATGAGAAGAGAGCCAAAGGGCTGTGTTTCTGGTGCGACGAGAAGTATACCCTGGGCTATCGATGTCGAAAGAAGCAATTTCAACTATACATGGTCAAGGAACCGGAGGAAGATGAGGAGGTAACCGAAGAATTGGAAGACAGAGCTCCCCTCAATCCCAATATCTCGTTGGAAGCCATGTGGGGTCTGAAGGACCAGACGGATTACAAACAGCTAAGGGTGGTGGGAAGTCACGACAAAAGGCTCCTCCACATATTAGTAGACAGT
Organism: Erythroxylum mucronatum; assembly: GCA_027563825.1. Classification (NCBI taxonomy): domain Eukaryota; kingdom Viridiplantae; phylum Streptophyta; class Magnoliopsida; order Malpighiales; family Erythroxylaceae; genus Erythroxylum; species Erythroxylum mucronatum. The sequence goes on from JAOSBP010000008.1 coordinate 21,021,988, forward strand.
GGAAGTACACACAACTTCCTGGATGAGAGAATTGTACAAAAGGAAAAGGTGGATGTAGACAGCATCACACCCATAAGCATTACCGTGGAAGGAGGCTTGAAGTTGGAATGCCGGCAAGTATGCAGACGGTTCATGTGGAAAATGCAAGGTGCTCAGTTCGGGATCGAGGCACTGATCATCAAACTGGGAGGTTGTGACATAGTGCTGGGGGTTCAGTGGTTGAGCACACTGGACGACGTTTTATGCAACTTCAAGAAGCGGACAATGGAGTTTCAATGGGAAGGGAAGATAGTTAAGCTGACGGGCAACCCTGAAATACTGGCGAAGGAGGTGTCGGGTAAGAACTTCCATAAAGTTATCCAGAATACTAACCAGAGTATGCTGTTTATGTTAAGATTGACAGAGCCGATAGAACTCCAAATGCAAGGCCTGGAAATTAACGAAGATGCCCAGATCCGAGATGACTTGGATGGGCTGTTAGCAGAATATGGGATGATTTTCTTGGAACCAACCAGTTTACCACCGAATCGAGCTTGCGACCATGCGATACATCTCAAACCCGGGGTGGAGTCCATTAATGTGAGACCATATCGTTACTCGGGGGAATAGAAGGATGCGATCGAATAGGCGGTGCAGGAGTTGGCGAAACAGGGGTTTATAAGGAAGAGCGTGAGTTCCTACGCGTCGCCGGTGATCTTAGTGAGGAAGAAGGATAATTCTTGGAGGATGTGTATCGACTATAGAGAGTTGAACAAGCATACGATTAAGAGCAAATTCCCGATCCCACTTATAGAAGAACTGCTGGAAGAACTAAAGGGATCGAGTTGGTATTCGAAGCTCGACCTACAGTCGGGCTATCATCAGATAAGAATGCCGGAGAAAGACATACCAAAAATTGCCTTCAGAACTCACGAGGGACAATTCAAATTTTTGGTGATGTCGTTCGGCCTCATGAACGCGCCATCAACCTTCCAGAGTTTGATGAACGAAGTATTTAAACCCTTCCTCAGCCGATTTTTGCTTGCATTTTTTGATGATTTGCTTGTGTATAGTGCTAACTTCCAGCAACATTTGGAGCATCTCCGGCTGGTATTGGATGTACTACAACAACAACAATTGTTTGTGAGGGGAAGTAAATGTATATTCGGGGCAAGACAATTTGATTATTTAGAGCATTCGATATTGGAGAAAGGTGTAGCTACAGACCCTAAGAAGATAGAGACTATCTAGCAGTGGCCCCTGCCGCGTTCATTAAAGGAGCTTCGAGGGTTCTTAGGGTTGACGGGTTATTACAGGAGGTTTATCAGGCAATATGGGGTACTGGCGAGACCTCTCGATGCGATGTTAAAGAAGAAAGAAGTAGGACGTTGGGAGTGGAAGGCTGAACAACAGGAGGCGTTTGAACAACTTAAAGGTAAGTTGACGACGGTGCCAGTATTGGCGTTACCGAACTTCGATAAGCTGTTTGTAATTGAGGCGGATGCGTGCGACAAGGGGATCGAAGCAGTACTCCAGCAAGAGAGTCGACCGATAGCTTACATGAGTAAGGCATTGGCACCAAAACATCAAGGGTTGTCGACGTACGAAAAGGAGTTTCTGGCCATAATCAAGGTAGTAAAACAATGGCATCACTATCTGAACAGGAGATACTTTCGGGTGCAAACCGATCACCGAAGTTTGAAGTACCTTTTGGAGCAAAGGATATCTACGCCTTTCCAACAAAACTGGTTACCCAAGCTGATAGGGTACGACTTTGAGGTCACATACAAAAGTGGGAAGGAGAATGTGGCGGCCGACGCACTATCGCGGATTTCCAGCGTACAACTCTTGACTATGGCGGTATCACAAGTCCAAGCCTCCATGATGGACGAAATTTGCGAAGGATGGAGGAAGGACACCACGATCAAGGATCTCATCAATAGGTTAGAGTCTACTGAAGTTCCGATGGGCAATTATGAATGGAAACAGGGAATGTTAAGGTGGAAGGGAAGACTCGTAGTAAGTTCTAATAAGGATCTCCGGGGAAAAATAATCACGCTGGCACATGACAGCCCCGAAGGAGGGCATTCAGGGGTGACGGCAACACTCAAACGCGTCCAAAGCCTCTTTCACTGGAAACATATGGCAAGGGACGTAAGAAACCACATTAAGTCTTGTGTGGTCTGCCAAAGGAATAAATACGATCATGCAGCATCCCCCGGGTTATTACAACCCCTACAGGTGCCAGAAGATTGTTGGAAGGAGGTCACGATGGATTTCATAGAAGGGCTGCCTCCGTCGCACGGGAAGTCGACAATTTTTGTGGTGGTCGATCGGTTCAGCAAATACGTGCACTTCATGGCCATTAAGCATCCCTACACTGCGTAGGAGGTGGCGCAAATTTTCATGGACTATGTGTTCAAACTGCATGCAATGCCAGTGCGAATTATCACCTACAGGGATCCGCTGTTTTTAAGTAAATTTTGGAGGGAAATGTTCAGACTGCAGAACTTGTTGCTGCACCCTTTGACCGCATATCACCCACAGACGGATGGGCAGTCTGAAGCGGTAAATAAAACTCTCGAAACATACTTGAGGTGCTTTTGTAGTGATACGCCTCAGAAATGGACGAGATGGCTGACCATGGCAGAATGGTGGTATAACACTTCGTACCACTCAACCATAAATACAACCCCATTTGAAGTTCTTTACAGGTATCCCCCTCCTTTATACGTGTCGTATGTGGCAGGAGACTCCAGAGATGTGGGAATAGATCAGATGTTTCGGGAGAGGGAGGCAACAGTACAGATTGTTAGATTTCATCTGAACAGAGCTAAACAGAGGAAGAAGATGCAGGCGAATAAGAAGCGTTCGGACAGAGAATTCGAAGAAGGACAATGGGTGTTCGTGAAACTTCAACCTTACAGGCAGCATTCGGTTCAATGAAGGGTGAACCAGAAACTAGCGCCTCTATACTACGGGCCCTTCCCCATAGTGAAAAAGGTGAACAAGGTGGCGTATACCTTGGGATTTTCGAAAGGAGTGACTATTCATCCTACTTTCCATGTATCACAACTTAGGAGCTCAATTTTAGAAGGTACAACTATATCTAACCAATTACCCACATCGGTGAAGGACGTGGAGAAGATTCCAGAGGCGATTTGGGGACGAAGGATGATTAAAAAAAATAATCAGGCGGTAACGCAGATACTCGTGCAGTGGCAAGGAGAAGCGAGGGAAGAAGCAACCTAGGAGATGTTTTATGAAATACAGAAGAGGTATCCAGACATCAACCTACTAGACAAGGTCGCTCTTGAAGACGGAGAGGATGTTACGAACGCATGAAGGCGGGAAGAGGGTGACGAAGACGGGTCAAAGATCAGGCCCAAATAAGATAAACGACGCAGCGTATAAGCAACGTATACTCTCCCAGCTCACATGCCAGAGTCTGAAATATTTGATATGTTGTTATATATCCGTTGTAGCCGAAAAGGGAATTAAGCAATGAATGAATGAATCCCAATTTCTGATATTCTTCCCTCTTCTCTCGTGTGTGAGTGTGTGACCTCTCCTTGTGAGATCAATCATTTCTTTCCCATTATTAACGTAACAGAATTTTGAGATTTTGCTCTTGACCATATCTCACATTTATAGAAACATAGTAACTAAGGCCTAGTAAACTTTGAGGGAAAGGTCAAGCTATGTGCTGCAACATTAACATCATGGCAGCCATGTGTCACGACCTTGAACATTTCCCGCCCTTTGAGAAGCTGACATGGCGTGCTTGCCTTACCATTCTCTACAGCTTCCACACCTGCACTCTCTGTAAAGGCTAGCACTACATGACACAAAACTGAAACGGATGCATGTTTTAGTTTTACCTGGGCTCATTAAGACACTCTTTTCTCGAAACTTTTGTCTTTCTGTTTCGTGGAGACCAAGTAGTTTCCTTGGGAAGTCCCTTTTTTGGTCTAAGGATATATAGTTCTCTGTTCTTTTGGGGTCCTCTCTGTGCGAGAATCTCTTTTGGGTTTTGGGTCCTTCACTCTCTGGTTTCTTGCAAAAACTGGAGGACTTTCAGTGTCTGTATTTCAGGTTTGCTTGCTCACCCCTACTCTATTTCCAATTTTCTCTTCTTTGCTTGAGTATTCATCTATGTGGGCTGTTCAATTTTGAACTGTTTGTTGATTGTACATTATCAAGAGTGGTCCTTTTTCATGTTTCTTTCTAGGTTCTGTTATTGTCTTGTTCTTATTTGTTTTTCCCTGTTGATTAGTCGGATATTTTTGTGAATTTCAAACTTGTGAAGTAAAGAAATGGGTGGTTCCTTGACATTACTATTTCAGGAGGTTCCTTTTGTTCAATTTTGAAAGTTTCTACTTTTCATATTTTGTTGTGTTAACTTTGTATGCATGCTTTAAACCCCAATTTGGGATTTTGTTCTTTTTGCTTCCCTACCAATTCCTCTTTGTTCCTTGTCAAGTATAGCCACTGTAGATTTGTACAATTCCAATTTACTAACAAGTTGAATTCTTTTGAAACCTGAATTTTGCTGTTTTTTCGTCTTTCAAGTAATTTCAACTTTAAAGGGCGTTTGTTTACGGGTTTAAAAACTCAAATTTGCGATGGGGAAGCCTCGCAATTCTGGAAGACTTGAAATTCTTCATGCCACAATTTATTGAAGCACTAGTCAAAGAAAAATCTCTTATAGCAAGTTTTTGCAAAAGTATACTCCGTACACTGTTTCATAAAAATGTCAAATTGAAGGGTTTCCTGTGCTTTGTGTGGCATGAACTTTCCCCTTTCTTAGGTTTCAATGTCAAAATATGCTCCAATAGTCTAGACTTCGTTTATTGTTCTTCCTTGGTTCTTCTCTTGGAAACTTCAAATCTTTTGATCATATTTTCAACAGAATGTGATGGTATCCAGGCTGGAAAACTCAACTTCATGAAAGTTTCTTTTTTTTTGGGTACCGGTTCTAAATTCTGGCTCCTTAACGTTTATTAGCTCTATTATTGCTGAGAGTTTATTCATTCATGTCTATAGAATTTTGTGGTTATTTAAATTCTAGTTCTTAGTTTTTTTTTGGTTAAAATTCTATTTCTTAGTTTGGCTGTAATGGTATCTAGCTTTCCCCTTAGTCTGCATTTCAGCCTCTCTAGGACACTCTAAACTCAGGACTATGTCTCTCTCTGAAGTTATAGAGGTTTTGGGCCTACATTAAGTTGAAAGTTCCCAATCCCTTTTTCTTAATGGATATAGGTGGGTTCTAGGTGTTTTGGTGAGTCAGCGGGTTTGGCTTCAGTAAGGAAGTTTACAACTTCTTTCGGCCGACTATTTTCTAGGTCTATCATTCAACATCTTCCAGCACATCGGCTGAGATTGGAAAGAGAATTTTGTGACTGGGATTTTGCTGCCTACTGTGAAGGGTTGTGTGAGTGTGACACATTGCACGGAAAGTTTTCATATCCTCAGATTCTTTCCTGTCTTGGCCAAGCGAAACTCTCTAATCTGCTTATTGAATGTAAACATGTCCAAGTACATTTCATGTTAAATAAGAGCTTCTCCGCAGATAATGAAATCATTAGTTTGTTCATCAATACCACTAGTAAAGTTGGCAAGACTTGATAACTGTGCATATAAAGGAATAATAAACACTAAGCAACAACCTGAAGGGCTTGAGCACCCACAAAACCTTCTTTAAATTGCTTCCATGCATTATTGGCTGTGGTTGTGATGTTGAATTGCTAACGTGACAGGATGCAGTTTAATTATGTCTTTTAGGAGAATTTACAAACTGAAAATACAAAGGTATGGAGTTGGGAGTCTTAAAATATATTTAATGTTTGATTTGGTTTCTGTATTATGCATGGGGGTAACAGTTTCAACTCTCTTCTGAATTTGATTTTAATAATCAAATAGGGAAACATGTGCGGCATGTTCTAGTTTGTAGCTTAGAAGTTCCATGCATTTTGAATTTGGGCAACCACCTCTTAACTTATGTCATGGTTGTGGATTCAAATTTTTTCTTGTATGATTTATTGAAAGTATCTTGGCAACTAATGTAGATTTTCAGTTTCAAGAACTAATAGCCTTGTGATGGAGAATAAGATCTTGGAAAAGTTAGAAGGCAAGAAGAGGTTAGTTTCTGCAACCAAAAAGGGGAAAGATGATGTATGCCAACTGCAAGACATTGAGACAAATGATGAAATAAAACTAGCAGCTTTAAAGGGTCAAGTGATAAGAAAGGTTGCTACTAGTAAGTCTAAGAGAGATAAGTTCACTACAAAGATCAATCAGCCAGGAAGCACAGCTACTAATGTGAAAGGTCAAGAGAATTTGGAACTGAGATCTGAAAAGGCAAAGATCAAAGGAAAAAACTCCTTAGAAAAGAAAACTAGGCCTAGCAGTGAAATTGAGATAAGTGGGGTAGGCAGTCCATTGGAGGCCAAAGATGCAAAAGAAAACAAGGACAGCATGGAAACTCCATGGAAGCGCAAAAGGGGTGCTGATGCTGAAATTATTCAAACATATTTGTCATCTGCAGATACAAACATGTCAAGGTGTCGTCCAAGAAAATTACCTGCTTTCCGATTAGTAAATTTGGGTGAGGAGGATTGGTTTAGAATTGTTGGCAAGAGAATAAAGGTCTATTGGCCAGAGTCAAAAAGATGGTTCATTGGAAGAATTAAATCATTTGACAACCAGAAGAAGCACCATAGCATTCTGTACGAAGATGGCGACAAGGAAGAGTTGGAATTGAGTAAAGAGCGGTTTGAACTTGAGATTCTACCCTCTGACGGCTTTAATTTGAGGATTGAATCAAAGTTTCAAAAGAGATATGCAGCTTCAGAAGATCATTTGGCCAGTAGAGAGTGTGTCCAAGGGGAATCAGCTTTCGGTCATGATGCCAAAATTGTCTCGGAGAGCTCAGAGATAATGATGAAAACAGCAGTCAATGATGTGTTTGGCAGAAAGTGGACTACTGAAGTGAAGGTTCAAGAAGCTGAAATGAGATCTGGTAAATCAGTTGCTTTTACGGATGTTGCTTTACATTCTGAACTAGATGAAGAGTTGTTATGTCATGAACTCCTTGATGCAAAAGAATCCACTCTTTTTGTTCCAAGAAATGGAGATGATGGTTCAGAATCCACTGAAGATATGTCAAAAGAAGTAACTGCAGTGAAAGAAGCACAAACTGGTGGACTAGAATTCCATTCTGAAGGCAAAACTGTTGGTTTAGATGACAGAATTAGTAAAAGTGTAGTGACTTTGACATATACCCGAAGAAGAGGTGCCAGTAAACCAGCTACGAAACCAGCAAATTTGAAGACGAAATCTGGTTCTGATGCTGAAATAAGCAGGGAGTTAAAGCTGCCGAACAGGGAAGTGAGCCATAATGAGGAGCAAGTGCATACAAGAATAGATGAAGATATGAAACACAGTGAAGTCAACATGAAGTATGTGCACCATGACATCCACATCAAAAAGGATATGATATTTGATCTTGAAAAGGAAAATGACAAGGCTTTTTCGATTTTGATTGGCAAAAGTGAAGAAAATGATCCTGTATCATGGACAGCTCAAGGTTCTCCCTTGTGTGTTAATGCTGAGAACATGCAGAAGAAGCCACTGGTTTCTGCTGGAAGCATCTCCAAAAGCAATGAACTTGCTGTACCTCCTGCAGCTGATGTCAAAGAGAAGGCGGTAAGTGAAGAAATTAATATTGAAGTGCGTGTGGATGCCATCTCCAGGAAAAAAACAATTATGGTATTTGATTAGCATCAAATTAGAAATTGTTAGTGAAGAGTCTCTGACAAGGATCTACCTAATTTGCAGCGCAAAGAATACGCTAAGTTAGACGAAGGAAATTCCATAATCCAGCAGGAAAAAGCAAGTGTGGCGGAAGCTGAATATGAGAGTGGAAAGGAAATTACCCTTCATCGGCCAGAATAAAACGCAATTGAAAATGGAGCATTAGTTGCTTGAACTATGTAAGTGTATGCTTTCGTCTCTGAATCTGTCCTATAGTGGAATTCAAGTTTGTTAAGCAAATAACCTGGTTGTTCTGTGCTGAGTACTTACATTATCCCCTTTTTTGCTTAGTGTAGCATATATTTCATGTTTACCTAACGAGACGTTTGGTGTTGATGGATGTGATTGTCACATAAGTTTCTCAGTTTTGCAGTAACTAATAAATGGAGCACTGATATGTTAATCCAAGTAAACTGTAGATGGCATGGGAAAAGAAAGTAAATGGTGAGTCATGGGGCAAGAGCAAGACAGCTGTGGCAGGTAGATTGTAGGAAATAGGAGATGCTGACTTTCATGTTTTTTCCCTTTTCCTAAATCAGAGAAGCAGGAACTCTACAAATTTCTTCATATTTGTTTTATATGTGAATCCAGACTCTCACTATGTGAGATTAATCAGTGAATGCATTCAACTCTATGTCTATTTTACTCAATGGTCTCTTTCAAAAGATTGCAGCTTTTTGGTAATCAATCAGAAAGTACCAAAGTTCTTGGTATCCTATTGTAAGATTTGTTGGTTTATTGAAAATGTCAACTTGCGACCTGAGCCTAACTGCTGCTCGGTAAAATGATGTTTCAGTTCTTCAGCCTACCATTGCTTCCATGGGGAAGGACAAGACGACATGAGTCCTGTCCTGTCCTGTCCTGTCCTGTCTTGTCTCGTCTCGTCTCGTCTTAAGGCAAAACCTAGTTGAACTTAGTGGGCTCAGGAACAGGAAATTGAGGACAAGACAACATGAGTCCAGTCCTGTCATGTCTTGTCTCGTCTTAAGGCAAAGCCCAGTTGAATTTAGTGGGCTCAGGAACAGGAAATTGTGGACAAAACAAAACAAATGTTTAATGTCATGCCTTACATAAGCTGAGTCTTCACTTTCTTTATAATTTATATTACCCAACAACTGAAACGAATATGTAGCTCGAGTAAGATAATAATGAATTCTTACTTTAAATTCCACAAAATCATTTTTTTAATATTATCTCCCAGTGGATTCGATTTGATGACCTCTTTGCGTGAGTACGTCCAGATTCAATGTAACCAAACATGTCTGTTTACTCACTCGCTTCACGCATTTCATAAGCCACTCGCGCATTCGCTGCTGCGATTCACCGCCGCCATGTCCCATATCAACTGGCATTTGAAACCCACCAATCGCTCATCATGCGTGGACAAAACGCAGATCAACAGCAGTCAAAAGATGATTCTCGTGTCCGGCACGTGACAACGCACATACATTTGTTTACTACGTATAAATATATGTACATATATCTATCTGACATAAGGGGAAGGCGGCGTTCGCTTTCGTTGCTGTCGTCTCTCACAATACCACAATCACAAAGAACTCATCTTCTTCTGCTTTACTCTCTAAGCTTGACCTTAAAACCCTAGTTGCTCGTTTGTTTTTCGTTGGTTGAAGATGATGGCAAGGACGTCGTTTGGAGCGGGGTTCAATGAGCCCAAGATTCGGAGCTTTGATGGGTTGAGGCCTTCCAATTCCGATCCAAAGTTGCTGTCTTTGAGCAGGAATGTTAATGTTTTCTTTGTGTCTACGTCCAGACAGTCTTTTGTTAGAGCTGTTGCAACGGTGTGTATCTCTATCTGTCTCTCTTCGACTCTTCCTGTGCATGTGTTCGAAGAAGTTTTGATCTCTTGGACTATTTTCCAAATTTTTGCAAGTTTCAGTGTGACTTTCGAGCTCTCTGTCTTTTCTTTCTGTATTTGGTGATCTGATGGCCTGTTTTTCGATTTAAGCAAAAGAAAAGGGAAAAGGGAAAAGGGAAAAGCGAAATATGCCTTAAATCATGTCATTTTCGATTTTTTTTCATGCATCAGTGATGGAGATTTAGGATAATAAAAGGCCATTTTGATTATTATTATTTTTAAAATCCTTCCTCCATGGGAAAGGTAAGAGATGGTCCAAAAGGCAGTCTCTTCTTAAATGTGTGCTAAATGTTGTTTCTTCTTGTCAAGATTTTGCAGACTACTTTTATTGATTGGATTACATTTTGTTCTGTTGGCAGCCAGTGAAGCCGGGGACTGAGACTAAACGAAGTAAGGTTGAAATAATTAAAGAACAAAGCAATTACATCAGGTATCCTCTTAACGAGGAGCTACTGACAGATGCACCGAATATCAATGAGAATGCTACGCAATTAATCAAATTCCATGGGAGCTACCAGCAGTATAACAGAGACGAACGTGGTACGAGATCCTACTCGTTTATGCTTCGTACTAAGAACCCTTGTGGGAAAGTGCCAAACCAACTCTATTTGACAATGGATGATCTTGCTGATCAATTTGGCATCGGAACACTTCGTTTGACAACGAGACAAACTTTTCAACTCCATGGTGTTTTAAAACAGAACCTCAAGACTGTAATGAGCACTATCATTCAGAACATGGGTTCAACCCTTGGTGCATGCGGTGATCTCAACAGAAATGTTCTGGCCCCTGCTGCTCCCTTTGCAAGAAAAGATTACCAGTTTGCTCAAAAAACTGCGGAGAACATTGCTGCACTTCTAACTCCTCAGTCTGGTTTCTATTATGACATGTGGGTGGATGGCGAGAAGATAATGTCTGCAGAACCCCCAGAGGTAGTTAAGGCACGGAATGACAACACTTATGGTACAAATTTTCCCGATTCACCAGAGCCCATCTATGGAACTCAGTTCTTGCCAAGGAAGTTCAAGGTTGCTGTTACAGTCCCAACAGATAACTCTGTGGATCTTCTCACAAATGACATAGGTGTGGTCGTAGTTTCAGATGATGAGGGAGAACCCCAGGGATTCAATATATATGTAAGTATACTTTGTAACGGTTATGAGAGTTATCCAATTAATTTATATTGCTTTCTTACATTTTCACTTTCAGGTAGGTGGTGGTATGGGAAGAACACATCGGGTGGAGACAACTTTCCCGCGATTGGCTGAACCATTGGGGTACGTACCAAAACAGGACATCTTGTATGCTGTGAAAGCTATAGTTGTTACACAACGAGATAATGGGAGAAGAGATGATCGTAAATACAGTAGAATGAAGTATTTGATCAGCTCCTGGGGAATTGAGAAGTTTAGAAGTGTAGTTGAACAATATTATGGGAAGAAATTTGAACCGATCCGAGAGTTGCTTGAATGGGAATTTAAAAGTTACTTGGGATGGCACGAGCAGGTTTGTCCTTGGGATTCTTGTCATTTATCCTTGCTCTTTTTGGTTTCGTCCACTGAAACCATTTTCACTGCTCTTACTTCTTGAACTTTTACATGCTATTCAGGGTGATGGAGGATTGTTTTGTGGGCTTCATGTAGACAATGGTCGTGTAGGTGGAAAAATGAAACAGGTATTGAGGGAGGTAATACAGAAGTACAACTTAGATGTACGCATTACACCAAACCAAAACATTATTTTGTGTGGCATTCGCAAAGCTTGGAAGCGGCCTATCACCACAGCTCTTGCACAGGGTGGCTTACTGGTGAGAATATCTGCAGTTTGAACTACAGATCATGTACTTGCCTGAAGAAATGGGTTGATATAAGGAATAAACATATTCCATTGATTTGTTCTGATCAAACTTTCCTTAGGACCTGCTGAAAGGAACCATGTTAATTCACATATCAACTTGAAATTGGTATATGTAACCTGTGATGTAACAAAAAATGATTGAAGAATTATGAAAAGCGGTGATTTAGAACGACAGCTCTTGAGGGGAGTTATAATTTTATGTTATCATTCTAGGAGGGTTGTGTACCCTAGCCCTCTTCCGTGATATCTTCGGGAGTGACCTTTTGTTGTTTTATTATTTTTCACTTGATGACCGTACGATTCTTCACTTCTTGCTAGTTGCATATTATGATAATATTTACCTGGCTAATTAGATTTTTATACTTGTGTTGTGTTGTTTGTTCTGCACCCTTAACTTTCTCTTTTTTAACTTCTTTCCTTTTGACTTGTGATGCTTGTGGCAGCTACCTAAGTATGTAGACCCCCTCAACTTGACAGCAATGGCATGTCCAGCTTTTCCCCTTTGCCCACTTGCAATAACTGAAGCTGAACGGGGAATTCCTAACATCCTCAAACGTGTTAGAACAATATTTGAAAAGGTTCTTATTGTTTAAATAACTATATGAGAAGTCCAAACCTTTCGTGCATGATACAGTGAACTGAATTTGTTTCCAACCAAGTATCAGTACTTATATTAACAGCACACCCTTTGAAATGTCAGGTTGGTCTGAAGTACAACGAATCTTTGGTAATAAGGGTAACTGGCTGTCCAAATGGATGTGCTAGACCATACATGGCTGAATTAGGATTTGTTGGTGATGGTCCCAATAGCTATCAGGTGCATGAAGAACTTAATTAGCAGTTTATTATTCACTTCTCCATTGAAAATATGCAAAAGTTAATGAATGTATCGTGGTCTTTCTTAACAGATTTGGCTTGGGGGTACACCAAATCAGACCGCATTAGCTAAAAGCTTTATGAATAAGGTTAAGATTCAAGACCTGGAGAAGGTTTTGGAGCCTTTGTTCTTTCATTGGAAACAAAAAAGACAATCCAAAGAATCATTTGGTGATTTCACAACCCGTGTGGTGAGTATACTTGGATTTCAGGCCAAATAAGGAATTGTGAACTCATCTTTTTCTTGAATTTTATCAGCTATCTTGAAATTTATACCATGCTCAATTACTTTTATCAGGGATTTGAGAAACTTCAGGAATGGATTGACAAATGGGAAGGTATAGTGACTACACCAACCAAGTACAATCTTAGGCTCTTTTCTGACAAGGATACTTATGATAAAATGGATCAGCTTGCAAAGTTACAGGATAAGACTGCCCATCAATTGGCCATTGAAGTCATCCGCAATTATGTGGCTTCTCATGAAAATGGGAAAGGAGAATGAGGGATTAGGCTGGTTAGCAAATCTGCATAGGTGACCGAGGAATGCCTCTCACGCTTTTTATTGCATGCTGTTACTGGTCGATAACAGCTTGTGCTTGAGAATGGGCATTCAGCAGCAGGTCTTCATGCATTTTCTGTCACAGTTTAGCTTGTTCAGCATTTCACCGAACCTGTACTTTTTCTTTCTAACTTGTTCACAAGAATGAGTGATTTTTGTTTTAAAGAAGGTTCCTCTATTTTTCCTGCGATGAAATCACTGACTGGCTATGTCATCGTTGATAAGCTACTCGAGGTATTCAAGACAATGGCAAATGAGATGAAATATTTCTGAACTGGATAGTGCTCGTCGTGGTAATTTGTCTCGCGTATTCATCTTATGATGCTCAGATCAACAGACTTTCGAGTAGGCAATAGGATATATGAAGCTTTCTAACCAACCTTCATCTATGTAAAACTAGTCATCAAACATGTTGGAACTTCTGATCTTTATTTCGTTATTCCGAAACTTTGATATACAACGCTAGTGCTATTTGACCTTCGTAAACACCAGATTTTAATGATTTGGTTCGTTCTCCGATTTTTGTAATTAATTACAAGAGGACGAGCCAAACTTGAGACGTGGAGAGTTGGGGCGAGACAGGGTAGATGCCAAATGGGTTGGAGCTTATTTGCTAAGTTACTTTCTGCAGCTCGTTTTCCTAGCTCCGTCACGCTAAAGATACTGCGACTGAAACAGCAATCAGTAGAGGCAGATCCCATAAACAAAGGCGTTGTTTTTCCGCGAATATGTTCATAAGCAATTGAATAGCTGGAAAAAGAAAGCGGCGATAGCTAGTTCTGTAAAAGCATTTCTCATGCTTCTAAACTCGTGCAGGACAAAGACGTGTTCCATTGTGAGCAACCAATCCTAGCACATACTGAGAGATGTGATGCTAGAAAGAAATCAAAATCGACCCTTTAAACGTAGAAGCGATTTTGCTGATCGCCAGGTATCGAAGCAAGTAGCAACGTCAAGCAACATCTACAACCAACCTAAGCCAAAAACAAATTCTACAAAGGACACTGAAGCTACGGGAAATTATCTAAAACAAAGATACAAAACTTTGAAATTAGGAAATAATGGACAGAGAGATGAAACAGGCAGTTTGTTTAATGGAAGAGCACAAGTGCATAAGAACTTTTACATTAATCTAAAAAGCCAACGAATTACAAGTCAAGATCCATATAAACTCTCACTTGCGGCATATACGAGCAGTAGGCATTGTGACACAGATAGGTGAGTACTTCTTCTTAGCTTCAGGTGTCCCAGGCCTAGGCTCTACATCAGCCATAGCAACTTTCGCAATGGAGTAAGCAGCAGCTGCTGCAGCTGCAAATACCAAATCCCTCCTTCCACTGCAGCTGCCTTCCCTTTTCTTCATCTCCAAATTGACCATCTCTTCATCAGTGGCCCTCGAGGCTTTTGCGACAGTCAATCCTCGACGAGGGGCTGTCAATGGCTGCTTGGCCAGGGCTGATCCTGCGAGGAAAGCAGTCATGGTCATGGACGCCATCTCTGTGATTCTCTGCTTTATGTGAGCTTGCTTTCTGGGATTGTCACTCGGAAGATGAGACAGACGAAACTATAATTACTAGTCGGAAGTGCTATTGGCTCAAGGGCCTTACTCAAAGAGCCCATCATCCATTTCCTTATCCTTAGACATTATAGGACAAATGAACCAGTGACACGTGTAGCTCTATCTTGCCCTCAGCTCGTGGCAACGAATAAAGGAGTCGAAAGTGGAAATCGAAAATCCTATTCCAAAAGTCCATTGCTCCTGACCGTTTATCCTTTGCTTGAATGATGGCCACTTCTCTTTAGCCTACTTGAGCCTTGAGCTTCACCGAGTTTAACTTGAACCCATCAGTTCTTACGTACACGCCATGGCTTCGTGACCTCAAATTTAACTTACTGTTCAGTATATCACCGTCAGTACTAGGGCTTGGAACTTGGAAGTCAATTTCCGATTAAACTCTCGCTACATAATATTCTACACAAAGCCGCTAGTTCTACTTCCTGTGCATCAAGCAACTAACTACCAAGGAAACCGCACATTAGAGAAGAGAGATCGTGCCTCTCCAATTCAGTTCCTCGTTTCCGACAGAACAATTGAAACTTGAGACTCAAATCATGAATAAAACCATTTCATCAACATCTGCAAAGAAAAGGAAGATGCTCTTGAGGCACAAAACCTTATGTTCTCATTTCATCATCTCAGATTAATTGCCAAGCGCACAAATATTAAACAAGCAGCCACTTTTAAAGATAAAAGTAAACACAAGTACGTAACACAAAAGAAATGAACAAAATGATCCACCACAACATGATTGCAAAATGCAAAAAACTCATTAGCTAATAGTGGAGCTCATCGAAATAAAAGAAAACATCCTTTAGTCTTATGAACCTATCAACCAACAGGTACTACCAACTCTTTTTCAAGACTCCTATAAACCTCATCCCTCTCTTTCCGAATCTTCTATAATGAGGGCCTTAGTTGGCTTTCCCAAGAGATCAGTGTACTCCTGGTAAGGAGACCTGGTGAAGCGTGTTTCCCTCC
>JAOSBP010000008.1:21070965-21092539 GCA_027563825.1 Erythroxylum mucronatum
TCTTTTGAAACTAACTCCCTTAACTTTCATCTTTACAATCCAACTATCTCCAAATCTTCATTTGATTTCTTTTTCCTATTTTCTATAATTTCCAAAATTCACCAAAATTCACAAATACCATATTCTTATCAACCAATAGAATATCCAATGTAAACAAATTCAAATTTTCAAAACTCCAAAAAAATCACAACTCAATCTAATTATACCCGGAATTATTCATGAATGTATGTACAATTATTTTCATGTGCAACAACTTCACTTTTTATATGTATATGTATGACATATCATGCATGAATATGGAAAGTTATCTCGATAGATTTTTGTCTATGATTTGATAATAGGCCTATGGAACCTTATGATAAAATAGTGACAGACGCAACTCTGAGATATACAAGCCAATACCAAAGTCAGTTTCAGAATTTTAGAGAGAAAGATAGCATGAGTTCGTAAAAGAGTCCCCCTTACTTACATATGGTGAGTAATGGAAACTAAATCTCATAGATGTCTAAGTCTCAGAGCCATGTTCACAGGCATGAAAAAGCATTATATGACAAGGATATGCTAAAGGGACGAAGCGAGTATCGGGAGACACTCATGACATATGTTATCTAACTCCAAGAGCTGGATCCACGTAGTCCATGCATATAATTTATAATAGACAAATCAGTATTTGCATTAAAAATTCATGTGTTAAGTTCTTCCAAAAGAGGAAATTATCAAGAAATTTGATATATTGTGACTGTATACCAAGATATTTAGAAGGTTAAAGCTTAAAAATGAAAGCGTCTCCGCTAACTAAATTACTGCTGCCTTGATTTTAGAGAATGGGCAGAAGTTAAAACAGGTAGGAGAAGATGGTTCTTTGCTAACATAATTAATAGGAAACGCTTTGACTTGAGTTGGCTTTGGAAATGCAAGCTCCTATGTACTGCAGGCTTGTTGTATTTAGTCCAAGTAAGTACAGACAAGTGCCTGTCTCAAATTTGGTGAAGACTCAATTAGCTAATTAATTAATTAATTAATGCATTCAGTACTGTATTGGAACTTATTATTCAGCTAGTTTAACTACTCTCCTCAACTTTCGAGTTCAAAGTTAAACCAGCCCAGCCCCCTTAACGGTAAAGTTTGAGGAAAATGTATTTGAATTCACTTCGATGTTTACATTTAATGGTGGTTTAATTCATATGGTGGCATTCTACTTGGCAACTTGATACTAATAAATAAATTGGTTTCAACTTCTTAATAAAGGAGGAAAGAAAAACATATGTGAAAGTGTTAACTTGAAGATATTCCAGACATGTTCTTAGGTATTTTATACATTCCATTTGATCCTTAGGTTAGAATCACAGACTCATGTTAGAGATACGAACGAACCTATATGGATGGATCATGGATTTATACTTGGTTTGAATGGTGTACGTTAAATACTAGCTATAGCTAGCACTCATCTTTCCCATCCTCTTTCATGGTTCTTTATGATACCTGAAATTGAGTTGGCTATCTCAAGAAAGATGTGACATGAGTTACTAACTCATTGGCTTCTTTCCCATACGAAAAAAGTCCTTACCTAAATGAGAATTGTGCATGAGTACATGCAATCTTCATGAAAGCCTTACAAGTTACAGCACAACCACTCTTGTAACCACCAAGTGTTTGATTATGGCCACAGTAAGTAAGAGGATTGGAAGCAGATGCATGGAGCGTACGTACGTGTTAATATCAGAAAATGAAATAAAATGGTCCCTTAGATTTCATATATAGATTGAATTCAAACATGGGGCATGAGACAGTGGTCCTCGGGTTAAACACAAGCTTCTCTGGTTTCTTTGAAAATGATAAAACGGTGAAGACAAACCTTACAGAGAGAAAAACGGACGACGGACGTGAAAATCAAGAGAATCACAGTTATCAGATATATAAATACAGCAACAGAAGGCTGAGGAATGAGGTAGTGTCAGTCACAGTCAGTCCGCAATTGTATTAATTACAAGTTGAGTCACTTGAAACACATGACCTGACCTTCAACGCCACGCAACGTTACTGTAGTTTTTTATTGATTAAATAGCCTCTAATGTACCTTCCAACGCACCTAATTTGATATTTTCTGTTTAATATTATAGTATTTTATTATTTTTAATAAATTTTTAATATTTATTTATATGAATTTCACATTAATCTCACGTAAGGCCCGTAAAATAAATAGCTGAAATTTTAACGACGAGTTTAGATTCTTCGTCTAATATTATAATATTTTATTGTGTCTAATAAATTTTAGCTATTTATTTATGTAAGTTTCATATAAATCTTGCGTGAATTTTGTAAAATAAATGACTAAAATTTTATTTCACAGATAATATTGGTCATAAGATCTAAGTTCTCCTGTACATACTTATTAAGTTTAAAGAAAAATAGAAATGAACACTTCCAATGTGAAGTTAAAATACACGGTCTTGTTATCAGTACGATAACATTTGCAGGAATTAATAAAAAAGAACAGATAGAGAGAGAGAGAGTCGCAGCTTTCATTTGAAATCTCTGTTCCTTCCATATCACGAGGTTGCACGCCTCTGAGTCTTAACTCTTAATTACTTCTTCTGCCCTCTCTCTCTCTCTCTCTAACACTCACCATAGTCCCCCACGCACTAACCCATAAAGATTCTGTGGTATTGGCTCCTACCAGCGCCAAAAAGCATTCTTTTGCTTCAACTCCGCAATTACCTGATATTCATTCTAGACGCTCCTCACCTCTGTATCTACCTATACTGTTATATATATATATATATAAGGCCACCCAAATTGGGTGATTTGATTATTATAATTGTCGTCTGTGAGTTTTCAAACTGAAGAGAAAGCTGCTTGTGGAACATTGTTATCTGTCGCAAAGGTCCAAACTTTCACTTCTCTTTATGGCCAAACCATAACTCTCCTTATAACTAAACAATCACATTTCCAGCTAGTCAGTGTCAAAGCTGTTATTTGAAACCAAAATGGGCCCTTGATAATCTTTTCCTTTCTGATATACAGACCTCTTTCTTGTCTCAGGCTACCACCCTGCGACCACCAACAAACAAGGAAACGTTGTTATGACCTTGTCCTGTTTCCGTCTGTTGTTCAAAACTTGAAAGTTGTTGTACTCCTTGACTGTAACCAGAAGCCACTCACCAATACAAAGGCACTTTGAGAAGGTATCGACTTAGGAGGACGCCAAGCAAAACCAAGTTTATGTTGCATGGATAAAGTAGCTACGATAACGACATTGACAACCAGGAGACCAAGGTGGCAATACCCACAAGCGCCTCCAACGCCAAGAATCCTCCATTTACCACGCAGGCCTCGGAGGAAGCCAAATGCAAAGGCCAATGCCAACAAGAACTGTTTACAAAGAGATAGGAAAGGGAGACTGGAGACTTTGTTTGATCAAGAAAGAGAATTTACAAGAGACGGTGCTCCAGTAGTGGTGGTAAGTGGGTGCAGGGATGATCAGAGTCGGGAAGAGAGGAGACAGAGAGTGGAGGAGAGAAATACTGTGCTGGTGGAGGAAGAGAAGTGGAAATTTCAAGCTGAAATGTTAAGGGCAGAGTGTAATTTGCTGAGGATGGAGAGAGAGATTGCAGTGAAGAAGGTGGAGAGGAGAAGGGTCCAAATGGAGAGGACTTTAAGATCTGCTATCCAAACTCTAATATCTGTTAGTATTTTCTGATACCTGTTTGTCCTTTAGTTTGATCACTTTGAATATCTTAACTTGCTTGGGTTTCGAGTGGCGTCTTCTTACGGACTGAATAACAATGACATAGTGAAGAGTTTGCTTTAGGAAACACTGTTCCGCTTACACACAAGGCTTGACGTAGTTGTGAGGCCACAGTTTAAAACTTTTCTCTATTCGTTTTCACATTTCTTAATTAATATCATCCATGTTTGATTGCTGAGGCAAGATGGAAAAACATGGAAGTGGAGATTTAAAAGCTTGTGCTTGGATCCATGTGCGGCTTTGTAATTCAGATTCAGATGTTATCCATCTTTCCTAACAGACTGCTCTGTATGGAAGCTGAGAGTTTATGGGCGAAGAGAACATTCCATCGCTTTCAAACTTAGAAGTCCTTGGATTGAAATCTTTTGTCGGGTTGCCAGGAAACAGGAAGTGAATGATAAAAGATTATCAAAACTGAATTTTGATAGTAGATTTGAAAAGATGGGTTCTATATGAAGATTAGGCGGCGTAAGCTTTTCATTGCTATAAACAAACAACAAAGTTAGTTGCAAACTCCATCTTGATTGTTTTTCATCTTTTGGTACCAAAACATTCGAACTTGCTTCACAAGTTTCTGTTTAAATGTTTAAACTCTATGAAGTAAACCTGTAGTTAATCCAAGTATATTCTTTTCATTCAAACGCCTGGTAATGAGTTCCTTGGATCGATAACAAACGTGAAAATATCAATAAGACTATTTATCTTCATTAGTCTGTTGAAGCAGAGTTCTATTCATAAACAGCATTTAGTTTTCCAAGAATGGCCTGAGTTTTATCCTTTTTTTTTCGCACAGTAGTTCTATTAAATTTTAGTGACTTTGGCGTGGTTAATGACTTGTAGGGGAAAGAAAGGATTTCAGAAGGGAAGAATGCGAGAACTGTATTGGAGGAAGAGATTCAGGAATTAGCTGAGAAACTGGAGAAGTTGCAGAGAAGATCACTAGTGAAGGATTTACGATTTCAGAAGTGCAATAATTTTGACAAACAAGCATCCCATCTTCGGAGACAGCTAGAGAAGTTTGCAGCAGTATCAGATGACATATGTGTAAAGGAGATTCAAGAGATAGCAGAAGCAAGCTTGCCCATCACAAATAGTTTCAGTTTCATTGAGAATTCTGCTTCCATGCACAGTTACAATGTATAATACAATTTCCTTTTCCTATTGCTTATATCTTCTGACGTCTATCTTCAATTCACATCAATCAGTTGGTTAACATACTATTTGCTAGTTCTAGAATAAAACAACTACTTGAGAATCGTTGAATCTTTTGATGCAATTCTATAGGTTACTATCATCTGGCTTTCTCTTATGTGAATATTTACTTTCTTTTTCTTGAAATTCATGTAAACCCAATCCACAAAACTCATTCCACTCAAGCAGTTGTTTAATAACTGATATCTCCTAATTTATTTCTGGATATTGGTTATGTGGATTCGGTGGATTTTGCCTTTTATATTGTTGTCTTATTTCAACTCATGTCTCTGTGTCTCTTAATTTCCACCTCAACGAATATGCAGATGGAGATTCTGAGAAGGAAAATGGAGGCATTAGCGAAGGGAACTATCTTAGAGAATATGGAAGATGAGTACCGGTCCATACTCTCTACAGCCAATAGTTCTGCTGCCAGTTCTGCCTCAACATCCAGGCGAATAGAATTGCCTGGAATGTCAACATCCTCACTAAGAAACCAAAGCAAGGTGAAGTATTTTATCTTTATAATAATAAGAAGAGATATTCTATAGGCAAAGGCAAAGGTTTTAGAAAAATAGGAGCTTCTCACTAGTGGTAGGTTTGAGGCCAGAGGTGTATTCGATTGTGGAATTTGTTGCTGTCCATGGTATTTGACTGGTAATTCTTTTCACAGGCTACAAGGCCTCTGGAGGAGAGAGCTTGTTCAGGGTGTTGCAAAGCTATAGTGCGGAGAGTTATAGAGCAAGTGCGGGCAGAGACAGAGCAATGGTCACAAATGCAAGATATGTTGGGACAAGTAAGGGATGAAATGGAAGAACTGCAGGCTTCTAGAGACTTTTGGGAAGATCGAGCAATTGATTCTGATCATCAGATTCAATCGCTGCAATCAGACGTAACTAGACCAACAGTTTGTCCTTCATTTTGTGTGGTTTGGAGAGGGACAGAAATGTTTAGCAGCAAGTAGTTACGAAAATGTGTTGATTCACCAATATTTGATCTCTATGGTTTCTCTTTTGTGCATTTTTTTGGCAAAAGTCAAGTGCAATAGTTGAATTGTTAAAATTGATTTCTTTAGGTTCAAGCATGGAGTCAGAGAGCCCTCACTTCTGAAGCCAAGGCAAATGAGTTACAAGCGCAGGTGTGTGTGCTTCATACCGAGCTGGATAGGTGGAGGAAAGAAAGAGTTGCAGAAACAGCCGCAAACAGAAGTTCACCAACACCACTTTCTCAAGATACAAGCATTGAAAAGGAGAAGCGAGTACTAGTTTGCCGCTTGAAAAAAAAGCATCCAACCGATGATGATGGCTACAAGCAAAAGAAGGCATTTAGTGATGGAAGAAGAAGGTCCAAAGTAAGCACCATTGAACCTAATGTCACCAAACGCTCGCCATTGAGAGATATTGGGAATTCATCACCATTGGCGGGGCAGAATAGTAGAGCAGTTTTTCCATTGCTTTAACCAAACCTTCAGCTATGGGAGGGCTTGGAAGTTTCTAAGGTAGAAGAACTAGTTCTACAAGATGATGGTATCTTACAATAGAATAACATGTAAGAGTGAGACTTAGGGAAGACAAGGACTGTGGATTTTAGCATTAGCATAACAAGTCCATGTAGAGTTCATCGAAAATTAGGAAGTTAAGAGTCCTAATTTGGTTCTTAATTCTGTCTAATGTTGTCATTTCTTCTTAAATTTTACGAACTTTGTTAATTTTCCTAAATTCATGGCTTATGAGCCAAGTTGATTCCAGTCGTCGTCCTCCTCGTCTTCATCTTCATTCTCACAAAACAAAAAAAAATTGAACATTCTCCTTTTCAACACTAAAGAAGCCCAGATTTGTTCACTTTCACTGATATTCAAATTCTTATAAGACTATTGCCAATTGAAAACCTCTCACTGTCTCGTCTCTCTTCACCTCCTTCCTAGTTTCTACACCTTGTAATACCTAGATTCTCAAATCTCAACCACATCAAAGTGTGCAAGTTTTACGGACGAGTCCATTATTGAGCAAATTTCCTCACATACGAGTCCATTATTGAGTTAAGCAACTTGAGTGACGAATACATTATATGATATTGCCTTTTGTCATTCTATCACAGAAGAAGGGATCAGAGAATGGCAAAGAAAATGCAGGGGATGTCTGGGGATAAAGAATATTGATTTAAACTTTGAAATTCCTAAATTGGAGATATTGCAAGAAAAGGGACCATGAATGGAAGAAGAAGCATTGGCAGTGATTTCAAAAAGATGCCTTGGATTGATGCAACTAGACCTGGAGGGTTGCCTAAATGTGACAACAAAAGGGGTGACTCAGGTGGCACAAAACTGTAAATTGTAGAAGATTAAGAGATATAAGTTTCAAATGGTGTGATAATGCGAAAATTGATATTATAAATTTCTTGGTGTTATCAAGACCGTCACTGAGAAAAATAGTCCCTCCATTTTCTCCATATCATAACTAAGTAACATTTTTCTTGTGATATGGATGTTTACACGACCAAGGGTCGCTTCTGGAGCTTCGGAGTGTATTTGGTTGAATTCTTTATGAAATTTAATTGTAATCTCTTGAATTGATAATATGGCGTAACTTTTTCCTTTTCCTTTTCAATATCATTTGTTGTCTCCACAAACTCACTTTCTATAAACATATATCAACTTTCATGAACAACTGTCATTCTTCTTCATTCTTCCCAAGTTTGTTTGATTAATTCTATGGAATCTTTATGGTGTTTCCAAATACTGCCTTTCTATGCAATCACCACTATTGATCCAAAACTAATACAAAATTACCATCTTGAAGCTTTTGAGAGGGATCTTGTCGTGACTTAACTTGCATGAAGTCATGATCGTGACTTAACTTGCACTGAAGCTTTTGAGATGAATCTTGTCGTGACTTAACTTGGCCATGCAAGTTAAGTCACGATCGTGACTTGTTTACATGGTCGTGGATGCAAGGTCGTGTGATCGGGTTATTTCGATGTGTGTAAGTTTTAATTAATTATCCTTGATAATTCACAAGCGCACGGTTCGTTCGCATAGTACCTAAGGTGTCAATCCCATGAGGACAGATAATCTAATCCTAAAATCTAATGCCATAACAATTTGCAAAATTCAAAATGTAACGGAACTAAAATAAGAATTCAATTCAATCAAGCAAATCAATTCAAGAATCAGTCACGAAAATATTAACAATTTAGCATTTGCAACACACACTCAAGAATCAACCTAAGGAATTACCAATTGAGAGAGAAAATTTTACCTATCTTTAACGCTAACCTAATCAATTATGAATTACTGGATTATTGGTTCTAGACTATGGTTGAATACTCTTTCTCAAGTTATAACCATTAACTCTAAATTATAAACTGTAATCAGATTATGAAAGTTGCAAGTTCTCAATTAACAGCCTATCTAAAACCCTAATTAGATCTGAAGCTATCCAATAAACTATAAGAAACCTATGCAAGATCTCTCTTTGCACAATTTACCGTTTTGATTTAATTCTTGTTCTATTAAATCACCTAACTCTTATTAGCCCAATTTAATTATTTTTCATTCGATTCACCCTCAGTTTATTATCGAATTATGCATGTCTAGAATTAAATCACAATAAATCCAAATAACACATAAATAATCATATTTTATTAAATCAAAGATAAAACCTCAAAAGTGAGTTTAGAACATCATCAATATCCAAAAATCCTATCATCAACTGTTATTCCAATTCTATACAATAATAAAACTGAAAATAATAGGAAATATGAAATTGAATGGACGATGGGAGGCAGTGACATTGGGAAACTCCTGATCCGGGAAGTACATCGAGTCGACTTATTCTCCTCTTCTCTCTGCCTTCTTCTCATTCTCTATCTCTCGATAATTCACTCTAGGGTTTCTCTCAAAAGTGGCTAATGCAAAAGCTTCTTCTGCCTCTTTGTCTTATTCTTTAAATACCCTTCGTGTTCTGAGTAACCATAGGGTTTTTTCGGGGTCCAAAAGATCCGAAAAATTTCTTAAAATTTGACATTTTTTGAGTGTCTGTGCGTCTGTTCAACGTAAACCACAACCATGGCCCTACAGGCCACGATCGTGTGCCACATTCGAGCCTTCTATCACGATCATGGGCTAACTCCAATGCTTCTATCATGATCGTGGCCTATTGTGCCACAACCGTAGGCCATTGTTTCAACCCGAATGTCTCCAAAACTTCTCCGTTCTTTGATGTTGACTCGAAAATACTAACAAACACATCAAGGTACCTCAAAAACATAATAATTAAGCTCAAAGACTTGTACTAGCCCATAAAACACCTAAAATGTAAATAATTAACAAACTAACACAATTCTAACCTAAACACATACTAAACGATTAATTTAACAATTAAATGCATATCAAACTAAGCCCTAAAACACGACACAATTCACACTTATCAACATCCCCACACTTAAATGTTTGCTTGTCCTCAAGCAAACAAAACATCAAACACACAAAATCACACAACACACAATGCAGTAATGAGACAATGGCTTCAACTTTATGAAATAAATTTAATTTTAAACACAATCATTTAAGTTATATCAAATCATTAACATGCAAAATCTGCGTCTTGCGGCTTTAAACTAAATATACATATTAATCCAAATACAAGCGTTGTTACCTTGTTCAATTGCACAGAAACATTAATAATTATTTGGTCATTCAAACTTAGTAACTACTCCTAAGTATGTTTTCATGAAAAGTCAAGCTATTACAAGTTCGGTAGGTTTTTATTTGAAAATATACTTTTTTAATTACTTTTTGTGAACATGGACTTAGTCTTTTTACGTGGAGGCAAACATTGGTGATGAACGTCAATTTGGTTACTCAACTAAGTCATGTTTTTTATTAAGCTATTTGGTTGGAATGTCATTATAGTCTTTCGACACAAAGGCACACATTTGTAATACGTGTCGATCTGGTTGCTCAGCTACATCACGTTCTTAACTAGCTACTAGCTATATTCATAAACCGAAGGCTAGGGAAATAGTAATTTATTTAAAATCAACAAACACAAAATTATTGTTTCATTGCCTACCATATTGCTTTAGTTACTTGTTTCCATGAAAAAAATACTAGCAAAGCTACTTAAGTTGAAAGACCTCAAATTATAAATGAATATGACAATTTAAAGGGCGACAAATTAACACTAAATCCTAATTAAGATGCATATTTAGCCAAAGAACCCAATTCACTAATTTTGTGAGCTAATGATTAATCACAACCTAATAGACTATGTTTAAAATTAAATCAATTTCAATCCATCTAAGCCATTGACACATTCACACGATTCACAAAATGCAACCTAACAAACTTATCATATAATATGCAAAATTTACATTCAAAGCAAAACATATAACCCTTGCCACACTTGAACAATACATTGTCCTCAATATGAGAAGGGGACAAACAAACACGCATGAAAAGGAGAGAAACATAAATTAAAAATAAGCAAAAAGCAAAATAAATACTAAATTTAAAAAGAAAAGGGTTAGAACAAAGCCTTATGGTAATGGAGGCGGGGATCGTGTTGGGGGTGGCAATTGGACGCCCTGAGCCTCAAAATAATGATGGATACGACGTATGTCCTGGATTTGATGTCGTTGTGCCCGGGCCATCTCCTTTATTTTTGTAGAGTTCTTCGCAAGTGTATCTGTAATTACCTTAGTGTTTGCGGAGGTTGTATCAAGTACTTTCTTCCAGCTCGGTTCTCTGTTTCTTCTTCCTTCTCAGACTCTTCACTAGTCGAGCCCTCTTTTACCTGTTGAGGTGGCATTGTACGCGAACTCTCCTGATTAGCCCTGTTCTTCACATGTTTCTTTTGGCTGATATCCCGGAGTTCCATGTTTTGGGACTTAAGGATTTTAGCACGCAATAGATGATGATGATTTAGAAAATATGGGAGGTAGACAGTTAAACCACTACAATCCACGCCATAATACTTAGCAATGGCAGAAACCAAGTACCCCATACCTAAATTGTTTATCCACTTACGTAAGTTGCAACAATAGCATTCAGCATATATGTGGAGGTGCACACTGGGATTCTATGATCCATACACCACAACAGGAAAAGTTCCTTTGTTGAGCAATTGTTGGTTTCTAATTTATCATAAACCAATTGACACATGAATTTGTGCAATAACAAGTGCTCATAGGTTCTTATAATGTTGTTGTAGGCGTTTTTAGCATCGAATCGCTCTAACCTAGTAAGCTCATTCCAATAACGAGAAGCATGAACATCATTGTGCTGATTGACAATGGAAGACTCGGGAACCCACAAATATCGCACATGTTTTCGATGTTCAACTTATAGTTTCATCCCTGTAACCTAAACCGCATTTCTTTAGGGTTACTAGGTCATAATATAGGGAAGTGAACAATTATAGAGTGAGCTCCTGGTAGATAGGATATTGAAAGTGTGTGAACTTCTCCCACTGGATTCTTTCTGCTAAGTTCTCTACCTTATCTCGTAATTCTAGCCTATCAAACATATCAAAATTGAGGGATTCTTTCTGCTAAGTTCTCTACCTCTATGTAGATCGGGAATGGTGCTTTGAAGTCTGCTGCCTTGTTCCTTCTCCCTTGTCCCGAGACTTGGTTTCACCCCGATGATTGATCACGCTTTATTGATTGCTTAATGATGACATACTGGCTTGCGAGTAGGTAGAAGTTGAAAGAGATTGGAAGTTAGGAATTTAGGTAGAGAGAAGTGAGAGTGTTTGGAGGTTCTAAACTTATAGAGATAAAGTTAAACTGAAAGTGAGTAAAAAAGTGAAGTAAGAAATGAATATATAGGTAAATGGAGGATAAAATGGTAAACATTGAAATTGAAATTCACATGTCCCTCTTTTACCTTGCCTCAAGCCACGTTTTCCACCAATTTTTAAATTTTCTTCTTCTTTTGTTTTTCTCCACTTTTTTGAAATCACTTCTTAACTTTTTATGGCCCTTTTACCTCTCTTTTGCTTACTTTCTCGATTATCTAATTCATGTCGAAGTCCTATGCCTTCCTAATTTTATTTGGAAACGAAATAATCTCATTACGAAATTCAGCTATCAAAAAATCAAGGGAAATAACATCAAATTAACAGTCCATGGGTTGCCTCCTATGCAATGCTTCTTTTAATGCCAGTAGCTCGATGCTCTTCTTGTGCTCAAGGTGGTTCGAATGAATCATGCAATGGTAGTGCAGTCATCAATCTTACAATTTACACATAAGCTACCATGCCTTGGATTCCACTCTCCCTCTGATTTTCCTTCCTTCACCTTCTTCTACTTGATCGTTTCTTTCTAAATGCATTCGCAAGATCCTCAATATCTTCCCATTGTCCTAGAGGTTCGTTTTCCTTGATAGTAGCTGGAGGTAAAGGAGAACTATTGTCTTTCTTTGACATTATGAAGGTATTTAATACTTACCGACTCTCAGAGTTAGTTCACCCTATCAATGTCAATTATAGAGCTGGCAGTAGCCAAGAATGGTCATCCAAGAATCATAGGGGTTTCCACATCTTCTCCAATATCCCATATATAAAAGACTGTGGGGAAGGTAAATTTATCAATTTGTACTTGCATATCCTTAATAATCCCTTTTGGTTGATGAACTGTTTTGTCCGCCGTCTTCACTAGCATCTTTGTGGATTCTAACTGTCCTAACTCTAATTTTTGACTGAAGGTATAGGGCATCATATTGATATTTGCTCCCAAATCTACAAATGCCCTGTCTATTTTGACTCTATTGATATTGTAACGAATGTAAAAATCCCCTAGGTCCTGTTTCTTATGTGTTATGTTAGGGTTTTCTTTAGTTATGCGCTCCTTAACCTTCTTCTTGCTGGATTCCTTTAGTGTGAGCTATGTTTGTAAATGTTTTGTTATATCTTCAACATAGTTTAAATCAACCTCCCTAGAATTCATCGTCGCCCTACTTGCAATTGACTTCCACTGAGCTAAAATAGGGTACAAAAATTTCGACCGAGGTTCCTCGATTACGAGCTCACTTGGAAGAAATTCCATAATTACTTGTCCTTATCCTTTAGCTCCGTCTTCCTTCACTTGTTCAAGTTTCTTTTCTTGGGTTTGAGTAATGGCCATGATCCGTTCCTTTGAGTTAGACTCCGTATTATTTGGAAGGGTTCCTGCATTCCAAGTAGAAATTGCCTCCACTAGTTGACCTACTTGGACCTTCAGATTGTGTATTGAAGAGGCATGGTTCTTAGTAACTTGCTCGAATTCGCTTTCAAGCCTCTTATGTGCATCCTATGCCTCCAATTTTATCTAAAATCTTATCCAACTTGGATTCCATTGAGCTTGGTTTGTCTTGTTGGAAGCTTGGTTGTCCTTGAGATATGAACTGCCCTCTAGCATTGTTCGTCTACGAGAAGTTAGGGTAATTCTTCCACCCGAGGTTGTATATGTTGGAGTAGGGATCGTTTCCCCCTCCTTATCTATATTCAGCTTCCATATAATTCACTTGCTCTAGATCTCTTTCCTTCATCAAGAAACATTCCACTGTATCATGGTTTATTTATCCACAGAGTTCACACTTAAGTTGCACGACTTTCACCGGAGCTGAGGATGAAGCCTTTATGTTGTTGAGCTATCAAGTTAGGTTGTCAATTTTAGCTTGCATCTCTGTATTTTGATCAATAGCTACAATTGTTTTTTGTTCTCGGAATGTAGTGGTTTGTCTACTCCGCTCGTTTGTCTATAGGCAGTTATTACTCGCTATCTCCTCTGTCAGCTCTTCTGCTTCATCTACCATCTTTCTCATCAGTGATCCTCCTGAAGCTGCGTCAATCGTGCCTCTCGTATGTGGGGTTGCTCCGTCATAAAATGTTTGCAACAATAATTCCTTAGGTAAGTTATGGTGTGGGCATTTCCGTTGGAAATCTTTGTATCGTTCCCACACTTCATAGATCGATTCCCCGTCACTTTGCTAGAAGTTGGTAATCTCCTTGATAATCTTTGTGGTTTTGGTAAGGGGAAAATACTTATCTAAAAAGGCATGAACTAGTTGATCCCAAGTGATGACATTGGCTGGGTTAAGAGAATGATACTAAGCCTTTGCTTTATCTCTAAGGGTAAAAGAAAAGAGCCCAATTCTAACCGCATCTTTTGACATCTGATGGTACCAAAAGATATCACAGATTTCAAAGAAGTTCATTATATGTGCATTAGGATCTTCATTCATTAGTCCATAAAACTGTATGTTCTGTTGAAGCATGTTTAGGAGGGTTGGTTTCATTTCAAACAATGCTGTTTGTACGAGTGGCCTAACTTTTCCTTGGTTAGCCGCATTAAACCCTGGTCTCATGAAGTCCATAAGGGTCCATTGTTGATGTCCTTAGTTAGCTTTGTGGTCCAAATCTTGTTGAAATTCCTCAGTCGTTGTTGCTTTTGCAATTTCTTCTTCTTCTTCACACCGAGCTTTCCTAATGTATCGTTCTAGTCGAGTGATGTCTAAATCTAAGTTTTCAGCTGCATGACTCAAACTTCTCGTGACTTTTGTGTTAATACAAGAGCACGATTTTAGAAATAGAGAGAAACAAGGGAAAAAAATTAAAAACTAACTAAATGCCTTAAATTATAGAATGACACTAATTTTTTTACACAAAATTTTGCTTACTTTATTGCTTTAGCTAATCATTCTCATGAAAATGTACTAGTAATCCCACGTATTTGATTGGCCTAAAATTATAAATAAGTATGGTAAATTCCTAGGGTGAATGGACTAACAATGTATCTTAGGTCACTAATTTCACTTAGGTCACTAATTTCATAAGTTAATAAATCTTTACAACCTAAAAGACTATGTTTAAGGCTAAATCTATCCCGTTAAGTCTAGCCATTGACGCATTCACTCAATTCACATCATGCAACCTAAACAAACTATCATACAATATGCAAAATTCACACTCAAGATAAAAACACACAACCTCCCAACACTTGAACAACACATTGTCATCAATGTGAGAAGGGTACACAGACATACTATGTGGAAATAAAACACAGTATACTAAAAAATAAGAAGAAAATACTAACAAAAATTAAAAGAAAAGGGTTAGAACATCAAATCATTTATGGTGATGGAGGTCGTGATGGCGATAGTGTTGAGACCAAATCAGCTTAACATCGAGAGTGTCTCCCTATCTTATAAGTGATTCAACAGAGTAAAAGAATTAGCAATCTAAACCATTCAAATCTTATTTATAATTTAAAACAAACCTAACTACACAACAGTTTAAATCTAGCTACTAAACATGCTAATTTAGGGTCCTTAGCTTAACCTAACATCCTTAGAAGCTCAGCCCGGATCAATTATGAGTGGCTTACTTCCACCTTTCTTGCTCAACGTCAATTTTGTAGCCTATAAGTAAGCTATAAATTACGAAATGATCAGGAGGACAATATTGATAAAATTATGAAAACCAATTAAGTTATTAATGTCCTTTTTTTGAGTGAACTGTCAAGTTGTTCTCTTCTTAGTTCTTCTTCATTAGCCCTCATCCCCTTTTCTTCTTTAGCTTCTTGAGCAGAGACTTCCATAGCTTCTTTAAACTTGATGTTCATTGTCAATTATTCTTTGTCCTCTCATTCCTTCAAAGATTCGAGCACATCAATTATCCTGAATGAGCTACTATCCTTCTGATTCTTATCATTCATATTAAATGTCACTTGGTCATCATTAATCCGAAGCATAAGGTTCTTTTCATGGACATCTACCTAAGATTTTTTGATGTTCACACATGGTATATCAAGAACTGGTGAATAATAGAGAGGGTTGAAATTATTTTCTTCATCCTCTTTCTTCGTCTCTTGGTCTTCAATAAGGTGGGGTTCAGTTTGATTTTCCACTGATGCTTCTGGCTCCCCCCACTCTTAGGTGCGATAGCCTCATATTGCTCTCTTTGATGTATTTCCATATTACTTAGAGAGTATTCCACACTTCTCTTACAAAATTCATAGGAAAGCTATCTGATTCGAATCTCTAGGTTGTGAATGGACGAGGCATTATTGTCTGTTACTTGCTCAATTTGCGCTTCTAGTCTCTTCTGGTCCTCTTCCATATCCGTGAGCTTATCTAAGATCTTTTCCAATTTAGAATCCGATGAATTGGGCTCATCTTGATAAAATCCTAATATGTATTGATGTCCTAAGTGAGTCTTTACATTGCTGGACCAACAAAATTTTGGGTGGTTCTGTCACCCCGAAGTGTACATGTTCCAATAAGGATCATTACTTCCCTAACCATACTGTGCCTCATTGTAGTTCACAAAAGTTCCTTGCTCCCTATAATATCTATCTTCCATCGTTGTTCTTTCCATTTCTTCTTGGCATCTAGCTCTTCAGATGTCTCATTCTCACTCTAATATATCTTGTTATGTCTCTATTTTATGTCCCAAATTTTTTTAAAAATAAAAGATAGTGAAAAAGCCTTATAATAAAGAACTAAACTAATTGCTTCCTCAATAACGGCGCCAAAAACTTGATCGGGTTATTTCGATGTGTGTACGTTTTAATTAATTAACCTCGATAATCCGCAAGCGCACGAGTCATTTGCGTAGTACCTAAGTTGTTGATCCCATGAGAAGGGATAATCTAATCCTAAAATCTAAGGCCAGAATAATTTGCAGAAAATCAAAATGTAACGAAATTAAAATAAGAATTCAATTCAATCAAATCAAATCAATTCAAGAATCAATCATGAAAATATTACTAATTTAGCAGTTGCAAAATACACTTAAGAATCAACCTAAAAGAACCAATTGAGAGAAAGGAAATTTTACCTATCTTTATCGCTAACCTAATCGATTATGAATTAATGGATTATTGGTTCTAAACGATCTTAGGGTTAATTACTCTCTCTCGAGTTATAACCATTAACTCTAAATTATAAACCATAATTAGATTATGGAAGTTGCAATTTCTCAATTAACATCTATCCAAAACCTTAATTAGATATGAAGTTGTCCAATAAACTATCAGAAACCTATGCAAGATCTCTTTTCGCACAATTTACCGATTTAATTTAATTCTTGTTCTGTTAAATCACCTAAATCTTGTTAGCCCAAGTTAATTATTTTTTATTCAATTCACCCTCTTAGTTTATTATCGAATTATGCACTTCCAGAATTAAATGTCAATAAATCCAAATAACACATAAAGAATCAGATTTCATTAAATCAAAGATAAAATCTCGAAGGTGAGTTTAGAATATCATCAACATCCAAAATCCTATTATCAACTGTTATTACAATTCTATACAATAATAAAATTGAAAATAACAGGAAATATGAATTGAATGGACAACGGGAGACAGCGACGTTAGGAAACTCCTGATTTAGGAAGTACATTGAGTCAGCTTCTTCCCCTCTTCTCTCTTCCTTCTTCTCTTTCTCTATCTCTCGATAATTCTCTCTAGTGTTTCTCTAAAATTTGTTGATGCAAAAGCTTCTTTATTTCTATTCTTATTGACCTATTTATGTTCTTTTGTGTTTAGGGTTGAATTAGGGTTTTTTCAGGGTCCGAAAGGTCCAAAAAATCTCTTAAAACTTGATGTTTGGGAGTCGTTGCACGTCTGCCCGACACAAGTCACAATTGTGACCTAAATCTAAGCCTTATGTCACAATCACATGCACTATCAGGCCACGATCGTGGGTGATTGTTTAGGCTCGAATGTCTTTTAAAACTCCTCCGTTTTTTGATATTGACCCTGAAACACTAGCAAACATATCAAGGTATCTCAGAAATATAATATTTAAGCTCAAAAGCTTGTACTAACCCATAAAACACTTAAAACACAAATAATTAACAAACTAACACAATTCTAACCTAAATACATACTAAATGATTGAATTAACGGCTAAATACATGTCAAACTATGCCCTAAAACACGATACAATTCACACTTATCACCATGCCTTAACATCTTCTTAAACATTCCCCTATCTCCAAAGAAAAGTATTCTGAAATTAATATATTGGAGGAGAAGAACAAGATTGAAGAGCTTTGATGGGGACCTATGTAAAGTAGGATATGACAAATTGACAAGGTTAAAAGGGCAGATAAGGGATGCATCTTTTGGTTTTAGGTTATTCTTGATAATGATAATTTACTTCAGAGGTCTGTGTATCTTTTATCTGGGCCTCTTCTTAATCTTCCAAAGATGGCGTGATACAATTTTTCCTTCATTTAATCACATGTGGTTGTAGCTTCAGAAATCTTGAAGGGCTAAATGTCTGGCCATATCTCTTTTGCAGGTTCACTATGATATCAATTGTAGTGGTTCAGTTCACAAAGAAAAGTGAATGTTCAATTTTCTCATTTTTCCAAGCAAACAGAGGCATAGTTCTGCAATTTTCCTGTGTAGAATTTGATATTTGCTTTAATGATAGATTTTTTAATTACCTTAGAAAAGTTCTTTTCTTCGTATCCTAATTTCAGCAGCCATCTAGCCCTCCTTTTATTGCGTTAAGAAAGCAGTGTGTATCTTATGATGTCTGCATCTTATGTACAAGCAACTAGTAATGCAAATAATTTTGCAATGTGTTTAGTGGATAGGGATGATTTTTGTTTGTTTGTATTTAGAAGAGCGAAATAAGTTGGAAAGTAGAGTACCCTCTTTGTCTTCATTGTATCTTATGCTCCCTCTTTTAGGTATTTTAGACTTTTTGTTATTATTGTCTAGTTCACTATAAGCTTGTCTTTCTCTTTTCCGTTGTTTTTTTTCTTTTTCTTTTTTTCTTCTTGATAAAGTTTCCAATCTTTTCTTATGTTTCATCATTGTCAAAGATGCGAGGGTCATGTAGGATCACAAAACTAGTCACTCGAAGGGATATGGC
The DNA here is from genome assembly GCA_027563825.1 of Erythroxylum mucronatum. Taxonomy (NCBI): domain Eukaryota; kingdom Viridiplantae; phylum Streptophyta; class Magnoliopsida; order Malpighiales; family Erythroxylaceae; genus Erythroxylum; species Erythroxylum mucronatum. The sequence continues at coordinate 21,089,782 of JAOSBP010000008.1, forward strand.
TTTGTTTCTTTCCACAATCAACAGGTTGCTACACTTCACAAGGTTGATAAGAGAGCTTTTGGTTATGGATCATATTTTTCTCTTGCCATGATGGACTGACATGAACATAGTGGCATGTCACTCGATGAAGCTATTGATTTGGTTGACAAGTGTATAATGGAGATTCGATCCAGATTGGTCCTTGCACCTTCAATCTTTGTGATCAAGATAGTTTATAAAGATGGAGCAAAGGAATATGTATGGCGTGAACATGTCAAGGAGGTTGCTTCTACATAAGGATTGTTTTGTTATACGTCCTTTTTCCTTTCTGGATGTTTAATTTACAAAAGGCTTATGAGTGCAATACTAATTTACCAGTTGGATAATGATTGGATTTGTTGTGTAGAAAAAAACTATCATTTAGCTTATTAATGTTATTATAATCATCTGAAGCAATTCACTAACCTATATTTTTCCTCTTATACCAATACAAAACTTGTCACCAAGGTGTGGAAGAGAACGATCACACTTTTCATTGTAAATACCAACTCTCAAATTGTCAAAATAAAACGATTGTTGTGCTTATCAATCAAAAAAGCATTTTTAATTAATTACTACAATTATTAATATAATGTAACATTAACATCAAATGCAATAATTGAAATTAAGAAATAAACAAAAAAAGAGTACCATAATTAAATCAGTGGGATATTAGCAATAAAAATTTGTTTATTAATTTCTGTATGAACGACTTAAAATGAAAATTTAAATCATTATTGTATTACTAGAAAATTACAAAAATATAGTATTCCAAATACTACATGAGAATATAGACATTATAAATACTACAATAGTACCATAATGATGATGAGCGTAAATGATAATTGTGTTATTCGTAGAAACACCAAATGGTTACTGTGTGTCATTGCCAAAGCAATCTCATAAAAAATTTCCTGCCCATCAACTTGTGTCTGCGCTTCTATATTATTCTATTTTCATATCATTCAAAGCTTTTTTTTCCCCTTCTCACAAAGCAAATTAACTTTGTTCTCACATTTGGTGGAGTAAAGAAGTAGATGATGAGTAACAAGAAAATTTGAAATATTTCCAAAAACTAGGATTGTGGAGTATTTAATGTCGCTTAAAGAAACACACCAATGACATGGGGAGAAAGATAATATTTTGATGACTTTCAAGTCTTTTCTTATATAAGTTTTGTTTGTTTCTTCATTTGTTGATTTTCTTACTTGTTTTTATTATCATTCCCTCTCTCTCTGTCTCTATCTTTAAAATGACCCAAATGGCACTATTCCCTCAAGAATGATATATCTCTAAATTATGATTCTTGAGGGAATGGCTCAGCAGGCCCGAAACCACCTTTTTGTGAATGCCCCTTTTAATGTTTGCCTCTTTTTAAGTCTCTATAATATGACTTTGTTGTTGATCCATTTATGTTTTGGAAGACATCATTTTGGTAATTTACTTTTAGTATTAATCTTAATGTGGAAATATATAAGCTACTTTAGTGCGTGACTCCTCTGGTGGTTCTTAAACTCAAGATAGTCTTTATGTTTTCCTTAAAGGTAAGTTTTGAAGATATGCATAGACGTCATTCCTTTCTAACTTCTTTTGTTTCTGTTTATACATCTATGTGAGTGATAATTAATGTATATTGTAAAGGTTTATTTGCTTAACATTGCAGATTAGTTAATTTGAAATATAAACATTATCTTATGGTGAGACAAGTAGGTAGGAGAAACAATCTTGGCTTTATTCTGGAGGATTACAAGAATTATTTATGATCCAAAAGAACAAGAGATATGAAAAAGGGAGATACAGGTGGCATGTTAGAATATTTGTATAAAATGTAATTTGAAGATCCTAATTTCTTGTGTGCCATTGAAGTAGATGAAGATGATTTGATAACTAATATATTTTGGTTAGACGCAAAGATGAGGAATGATTACTTAGATTTTGGTGATGTTGTTTGCTTCGATACTACTTACAAGAAAAATGGTGAGGCTCGTCCACTTGCTTTGTTTGTAGGTGTTAACCATCACAAGCAAACAACAGCTTTTGGTGTTGCACTACTGTACGATGAGACTGCTCTTACATTTGAGTGGTTGTTTGACACATTTGCTAGAGCCATATCTGAGAAAAAGCCTACAACTATTCTTACTGATTAGGATGTGGCGATGGCAAAGGCATTAGCTTCAAGATGGCCTTAAACACATCGACCTTGTGTTTAGCACATTTATAAAAACACGCAATCCATTTGAGTCGTGTTTTTTTTCTCAATTTAAAGATTTTTTGCAAGATTTTAGCTCATGCATATATGACTTTAAAGAAGAAGAAGATTTTTTCAATGCACGGAATGAGATGGTGCAAAAATATGAATTTCAAGATAATGATTGGTTGAAACGTATGTTTCATATAAAGGAAAATTGGGCTTTGGTTTATGGATGCCAAATATTTTGTACAAATATGACCACTAGGGGTGTTCAAGAAAACCCACGAACCTGTGAACCGGACCTGAACCGCTTGAACCGAACCTGTAAATAAGGTTAACCGAATCTAAAAAATTAGGTTCATGGTTTAGGTTCAGGTTTCTAACTTACGGTTCTAGGTTAACCGAACCTATAGCAATTAACCGAACCGAACCTGATTTATAGATTTAGGTTTAAACCTGAACCTGAAACACGTAAAAAACCTATCATATATTTAGATATAATTTAAGAGGATATTAATAATAATAAATTCACTAGTATTTACTATATTA
>JAOSBP010000008.1:21092639-21104618 GCA_027563825.1 Erythroxylum mucronatum
TTCTGGTTACCCTGAGAACCGAACCTAAAAATAGGTTAACCGATCCTATAGGTTCTTTAGGTTCAGGTTCAGGTTCAGGTTCATGAAATTGCTGAACCTGACATTCAGGTTCAGGTTCAGGTTACTAATGAATGGATCAGGTTACCCTACCATGAACACCCCTAATGACCACCACGCAATGAAAGCATGAATAGCATTGTAAAAAGGTATGTGAGTTATAAGTGTAAATTTTTACAATTTTTTAATCATTTCTAGTGGCTTATTAATGATCGTCGATTTGATGAATTGAAAGCTAATTTTAGAACTAATGTAAGCACTCTAACATTGTTTGCGCCTGTTCAAATTTTAAAGCATGTAGCTAGTGTCTACAGACTAGAAGTGTTTAAATGTTTTCAAGATCAATAGAATCATTCTCATGATTATAATTTTCGTCTTTGTGGTGAAGATGATACAATTACAAAATATGAGATCACTTTTGTAAGGAAGAGCTACTCTTATATGGTCACCTATGATTCATCGAATGATGAAGTCCATTGTAGTTGTCAGAAGTTTATGTTTGCTGGCATTTTATCTTATCATGTTTTGAAGCTTTTTAACTTGAAAAATATTATGAGAATACCAAGTCAGTATATTTTGAAAAGATGGACACAAAAAGCAAACACGTGGTACCTTGATAGTAAAAGCTCCACTATCAATGAAAGTGCATTGGATCCTAAGATGTTGTCAAGCATGAGGTGCAAAGAATTGTGTACATTAAGCATGTGATTGGTTACAAGAGCAGCAGAGAGGAGAGATACTTGTAAAATTATGAAAGATCGCCTTCTCAACATATTGAAGATAGTTGATGAGATATTGCAAGGTGAAGAATTAGTTGATGAGGAGAACCTAATATCACAAGAAGAAGAGTTGACCTAATGGTCAAATCCTGAAATGAATCTGTTCAATCAATGTGAGATTAATTTTGGTGAAAGGAATAGGATTAGAGGTGTCAAAATAAATACAAAACCTACGTCACGTAAGTGATTGAAGGGTGGCTTAGAGAAAAGTTCAGGGAAAAGAAAGTATGTTAAAAAATATAAGACTTCAGCAGATATGGCAGCTTCGACACCCATACCCCTTTCCAATACTTAGGTTATATTTTTGCTAATTTTATGTTTTCAAACCTTTTAATGCATACAATTTATGTTATGATAATTTCAAGTGTTTTTTAGTTTAAATACTCTATTCAGGATTTCGAAGAAAATTCCCAACATACCTATATTATGTCCACCATACAACATCCAATATTACATCAAGTTCAGGTTAGCTTTTAGTAGTTAAAAATGTCGCATGTGTTGTTTTACTTATTTTGAACAAATCCTCCTTTTTTTGGTTATGGCACATATCAAATACAACCACTTTGTTGTTTCAATGAATTTTACAAGTATGGTTTGCACTCATCAGAGAATGACTAGAGGCTTTGGACCATATTCTCAGGTATTATTTGTAATATTGTCTTTTGGGTATATGTTACTAATCGTTTAATTATTTCAATTTTCTATTTCTGGACCACTTGGTTATGACACATACCAAATGCAGCCAATTGGTGTTTCTGTGAATAACACAAGTATGGTTTACACTCACCATCATTCTGGAACAAATTCTGAGGTAGTATTTGTAATATTTTCTTTTTGTAGTCTATTATTAATCTTCTAATGATTTGTCATTTTAGGCCATTGATGCAGAAACGAGTAAAAAAAGTTTTACTACTATTATCCCACGTTCAATGTGCATGACTAATTTACTTATGGTACTCTTTTTTTTACGTTTTTTTTCTTAATTTCAATTATTGCATTTCATGTTAATGTTACATTTTATTAATAATCGTATTTCGTGTTAATGTTACATTTTATTAATAATTGTATTAATTAATTAAAATGCATTTTGATTGATAGGCACAACAAACATTTGGTTTTGACAATTTGGGAGTTGGAATCAAACCAAACAATTTAGGAATTGGTATTTGCAATGAGAACTATAGTTGTTCTCTTCCATACCTTGGTGAAAAGTTTTGTATTTGTAAAAGAGGACTCAAATTCTGATGCAATGTTAGCTTAAACAGTGAATCTTATTGTTCAGGACCGCAAGGAGAAGGTCATTTATTTAGTGCAAGGTCATTCATTTAGTGCAGAATGTTAAGAAAACAACAGGTTATATGTTATTGTGTTTATTAGTATTCTAGGATTTATTATTAGAATTTATCATGCAAGTCATTACTGTGACTTAACTTCCACAGCTGTGCATGCAAGTCATGACCGTGCAGGTGGCTAGTTTAAGTCACAAAACCGTGACATGGTCAAAATATGAACTATATAATGGCTGTTTTCATACACAATTCTTCTTGTTTAATTTAACGCCACATTCACAAATTAATCCAATTAATATTCATGCAACATCCACGCCGATTTCACTCAATTCATATTTATTCAAATGGAAACCAATTTCATCATATGAAAACAAGTACAATCAAACTAAATTCAACACAACAATTCCCCCGCTTTTACTCAACCAAAATAAAGAATACTAGACTATAATGGAAACAACAATTTTCCCAAATAATAGTCAAAGATATCAATAATCATTTTAATAAACACAACCCAAGATGTTGAAAGTCATAGAATTCTATGAATAAGTTATTATTCACATATTTAGCCAAAATCAACAAGCACTTCAATTCAAAGAACCATCAAACAAGTGTGATAAATACTCACTCCACTCTCCATCCTCTCAAGCATTCAAATATGGGATAAGTATTTACTCATCATTCATTCATGTCAAGCATCTACCATAAGCTTGCTTACCAGTCCAATCTCTACCACTCATATCAAACACAAGCATCAATCCGAAGGTCTTTATTTAGGATGTAATGGGGTCGAGCTAAGGGTAGGAAAAAGAAGAATTGTAGTTTAAAACCACAACATAAATTAAGCATTTAAAATAATTCAAAATAATGACCATAAAACACTCAATTATTTCCTCTCACTTGACAAAATTAACACTTTTCATTTTTACTTTTCTCTCCTCTTCTTTTTATTTTCTGGTTATCTTCTCTTTCTTCCTTTTCTTTTCTATTTTTTCTTCTTTTCCTCTCTTTTTTATTTTTTTCTTCTTTTTTTACTATATTTTAAATGTATTTATTTATTTTATTTATGAATCTAAAACAAGGAAATCAAGAGAAGAGAAATACAAAGGAAAAGTAAAAATCTCTACAACCATACCCATCCCTAATGCAATAGTCAAGTATATGTTACGATTCCCAGACACTTATTCCCTAAACCCAATTATACTTATTTAAATGCTAAACTTGCCTTATGGTAGATACAACAAAGAGGATAAATAATCAAGGTCAAGGCTCATATTTGGGTTTAAAGAAAGAAAAGTTTCATGTTAAGCTCAAAGGGGGTCCTCTAAAGGTAACATCATGGTGGTCTTTTAAGCAAAAAGGGTAAATCCTAATTGCCTTCATCATTTCAACATTTGCATAAGATTGTGAAATCTCAACTAGTATTTGCAAGCAAGTTCTAGAGTACCTTAATCATGAAAGAACACTCTCAACAAAGAATTATAAATTTTGGTGTTTAATATTTCAAAAAGGCTCAAAATCTTACCAAATGAAAGGTGTCATTCATCTATCACAACAAGCTAATGTCCTTTTACCAAAATCCAAGTCAATTAGTCTAAGCATGCAAGTATACTCATTCACTCATATTATGCATTTCTAATCCAGATTGAGTTCATTTAATAATCATGCATCTATAACTACTAAATGGGAAAACAAACATATAAGACACAAATAATCATTTTTTTCTTTTTAAACTATTACTCCCATAGCACTTGAACATCACTTTGTCCTCGATGTGATAAGAAAATGAAAGATAGATTTAAGAGACAAAAGAATGAAAGCAAGGGAAAAAATGAAAACGAAAAGAAATTAAAACATCAATCAATAAAAAGGGAAATGATAGAAACATGATACTAAGATGGGAGTGGAGACTGTCCAAAGCAAGCATTCAAATTGGCCATGAAGGTTCAGAGCTGCCTTCAATGATGTAGAGCCTGTCATTTGTCCATCATTCAAATGTTATCAATTGATTTAACAGTGATTGACACTCCACAGAAGTAGTTGAAGAAGTCTGATGCATTTCTTCAAGCAGTGGAACATCATTTTCTTATGCAGCTTCCATTTCTGCAACTCAAGCTCGCTTGCAGCTTGAAGCTTCTCCCGTGTCATCATGGATAAGAACATAGCGATCACCTTGCCGCCTGATAGCCTTCATCAACACCAAATATTTCAAGTCAAGAGTCAAGTTGCCTGAAACTAGCTGCAAGGGTGTTCTCTCAGTTAGCAAGCCAAGATGTTTTGCAATTCAGCTCATAAATGCCCCAACTAATATTTTACCTGCACTAGATTGAGCTACTTCATTTAAATGCAGACTTAAACAACTACCGGCATTAAAAGGCCTGACATGTATCATATACCACAAAATAGATAATTCATTTTTAGAAAGTATCCCATTGCTATCTCCTCTACCGAATAGTGTAAAAGTTAAAAATCGATGGAGATAGCGAAGGGCAGGGTCCACGATGGTAGATGATTTAGATCGACTAGGAGAAAACATTTTCCTAGAATCTGTCACTTAAGACCAAAAGTCGCTAGCTACAAATTCATCAGGATATTTATAGAAATCACTATTTGGAAAGCCAAAAATAACATTCAACACTTCTAAAGTTATCACATGATATGCATTCATTAATCGAAATTTAAGACTCCCTGTGTCCCTAGCATTAGTTTCACGAACTAATTCTAAAGTGGTCAGAAACTCTAATGTAAATTCCATATACAAATTTTTCCAAAATTTAGAAAATTGTTCCCAACCTATATTTCACAACAACTCATGGACTCGAACAAATATTCCTAATTCAATAAGTGCTTGAGAATCTAAAAATCTATTCGAAAGAATTTGAAGATTCTTAAGAAAGGCGTACTTTTGTTGGTGCTCTCTAGTTTGAAAGTTGAGGTGGGATACCTGAATTTCGCTATTGTGGTGGAGAGGAGGGAACTTTGGGTTGTTTCATTCTTAGAGGAATATCTAGCTGCGTTAATATAGGCGGCGTTTGTTTTTATGTGGTGGACGCATAAGCGTGCATTGTACTGAAGGAGGTGACGCACAGGCATACGACATTAAGTGGAGCTGCGACAAGACGATTGTGCGTCTGTGCGGTGTAGACCAAGAGAGTGCGAGGGTGTGTGGTGCGGTAGGGTGCGAGGTTGTGCACAGTGGTGATCGGGATAAAAAGCAGCGTACGAGCATGCATTGGGCTAGCACGGGCATTCATTTGCGAGGGGTACGATGGAAAAGTGTACATTCGTGGTCGGGGTAAAGAGTAGAGAGTCGGGTGAGAAATGCGGCGACAGCTGCATGCGAGGTGGTGTGGAGCAACTAGCTGGTGTGAGGGCGTGGTGGCTATAGTTAGAGACTGGGTGAGGAGAGGTGGCTGCATGGCAATTGCGGGTGGAGATGACAGATAACACCGAATGAGATATGGAAACAAGGAAAAGGAAAAGATGAAGATAAACAAAGAGGGGGTTTATTTAAAGGGTGTGACTGGGAGTCACATCCCTTTGACTCCACTGGAGAGTCATGGGGGTGTAACTGGGAGTCACAGCCATGAATGGGAAGTATATATGATACTGTTATTGACCAATTACTTTATGTATACAAACAAGTTAAAATTGGGGATCCATTAGAGAAAGGTACCTTGCTTAGGCTACTGCATACTTCTGAATCAGGAAAGAATTTTAATAAGGGAATAGAGATCATCAAGTACCAGGTATGGTCAGCTTGGTATATCTTTCTCTAAATCATAAAAAATGGATTTGTTTCTATGTTAAGATTGTAGATGATATTGAAATGAAAAGGTGTAGCTTTTGAGCAAGATACCTTCGAAATGGCTAAGAGATTTCTTCTTCCATCTGTTTTAGTTGCATAGTTAGGATTTCCAATCATGGCTGCATGTTTGATGAATGATTTATTTTTGGGCCAGGAGTATATTTCCTGAAGTTATTTAACAATTAGTTTTCATTGATATTTTGCAAGGAGGTAAGATCCTAGCAGGTGGCTCAACTGTGGAGTTTGAGGGGAATTATGTGCCAACCACTATATTTGAGATTTCTTCTAAAGCAAATGCTGTGAAGGAAGAGCTATTTGCTTCTGTTCTGTACGTGATGAAATTTTAGGTTAGTCATTCTCTAGGAATATTTTGTTTGGCTCGGATGATTATATGAACAAGTTTTTATTGTTGATAGCTTAAAAAGAGTATCGTGGTTGCCTTATAGGTCTGAATTATGTGATGGCTTAAAAGAAAGTTGTTGTTGCCATATAGTTACGGGTTACATAATTTCTTTTGTTTATTTGCTTTGCAATTGACCTAACTCCTGAAAACTGGACTCTTCTCTAGACTTTACAAAAAGCTATTGAAATAAACAATTCAGTCCCTCAAGGATTAAGCAGTTCTATCTTCAGCTACAATCCTGAAGTTATCTTCAAGTGGCTTGGGTAAGCGCCACTAACTTGTATGAAGTGCATTGCTTGCTTTCTAAATGTTTAAAAGCCTTGAATGTACGATATTGCCCATTATTGGATCTTTCCTCTGTCATATCATGAATTTGTCTTCCTATGGAGCATTCTACTGTTTTATTGGTTAAGAGCTTATATGGTTACGCAACTCAAGCCACATAGAAGTAATTGTATAATTCTAAATGTAAATATTCCAATAAATGGTGCTAGAATTGGTGGTGCTTTAGGAGGTGAAGCAGGAAGTGATTCTTGGAAGCAATACATGAGACACTCCACCTAGTAAAGATGTTTTCTACATCTAATTAGCTTCATTGGTGGATTTGCATATATTATGACATTTCTATCTCTCGCGTCTCTAGTCTGTAGAGAGAAATATTCGTTTGTTGATATTGCCATTTTAATTCTAAAATTCTTGGTTGATCTTTTTTACAGTACAATTAATTATGGGAGTGAATTACTGTTGGCACAAGGAATCAATTTTGGCTAATAAACACAACTTAAGGTGATCAATATCTTCATTTTACAAATCAACTCTACTATACTTTCCCACTAAGCAATGCCCTTTTGGGTTAAATCTATGTTTCTTGCTGTGGGATTCAGGCTTTATGCATCCTTGGCTTTAACGTGAAAGGACTCCAAACTTTGGTTCTGAGCTTTCATCTGAAATCTTTTATGCTTGAAGCTAGCTTTTCCCTGAGTAAAAGTTGGCTGCACAAAATTTACCAAAGCGTATGAATAACAAAATTTTACTTTCATTCAGACTGTTATTATTGAACTTATACTTAGGTTTAATATATACTTCTATTGTCTCAGTCTCTTAATATGAATGAGAATAAGTTGTTTTCTTCAAGTCTAAATTGATTTATGCATTAAACTTATCTTGATTCAAGATTGACATATCAATATGAGATTGTCCAAGTACAAAGTTACGTGGTTAATAGGTAATTATAAGTAGCCGAAGGGTTATTTAATACTAATATGATGATTGTTGATGATTTTAAGTTAGCTTTCGCACAGTAGCTACAACATTAAATAACTTGAATTATTAGAGTTGAATTTGTTTTCCATGGAGTAGTTCACCTTATTTAATGTTCATCATTGAAGTTAATTAGTCTTGACTTATAAAATTATTAATCTTCTGAGTAAGATAAACAATAGATATGAATCATGTGACGTTTTGCAGCAACATTGACTCATGTTGTTGAAAGTTGCCTGCAAAACTGAGAATATCTCCAATTAAGAATTTCAAAGTTTAAATCAATATTCTATATCCCCATACATTCCTGCATTTTCTCTATCATTCTCTCATCTCTTCTTCTATGATAGAATGATAAAAGACAATATCACGTAATGTATTCATCACTCAAATTGTTTAGCTCAATAATGGACTCATCTCATCCGTGAGGAAATTAGCTCAATAATGGACTAGTTTGTAAAAGTCGCACACTTTGATGTAGATGAGATTCGGAAATCTAAGTATTATAAGGTGTAGGAAGTGGGCAAAGAGAGCTGAGACGGTAGAGTTCCAATTGGCGATGGTCTTCTAGGGATTTGAAGATTAGTGAAAGTGAAGGAATCTAGGCTTCTTTAGTGTTGAAAAGAAGGAGAATGTCCAAAAAAATGTTATCTGGTGAGAATGAAGATGAATAAGAGGACAACGACCGGGTAAGCTAGACTCATAAGCTACAAATTTTAGAAGATTAACAGATTTTGTAAAATTTAAGAAGAAATAATAATATTTTTTCGATCGGACAAAGTTAGACAAAATCATATTAGACAGAGGATCCCGTCTCAAATACATTTCCCTGATACTACTACTGATCTCACACATGGTTTTCGACCCTGAAGGAATGCAAAAAACATTCAAACTTTTGTACTACACGTGCCACAACACAAGTCCAACAACTACTTCCCTACGAAAACTACTGTCCACAGAATTGTATGGATTTTCACCAAATGAAACGTTGCTTTAGGAAATCGTGTAGGATTTTTTGCTAAATTGAATATGGTATTTGTTAAACATAACATAGGCTTTGAATGGCATGAAATTAAAATATAACTATCGTCAATTTACTCCAAATACTACCACTTGATTTAAGAACCTTAAATCGTGAATTCCGAAACTTATTTATGCATACAGTAATCACAAACTTAATCGTTATAAATAATATTCTAATTATATATAGGTCAACCAATGTTTTTATTCATGGCAACAAAGATCTTGCAGAGCAGAAGGTGCTCAGACTGTAACAAAGCCTTTCTCCTTCAGACTTTCCACTGTTTCCTTGAGGCTCACTTTGAAGGGGATGAAGTCAATGCCCAAGCTCTTAGCTTTTTCCTTGGACACTTGATAAGTTGGTACGTATGGCTTATCATCTGCGCACCTGCATGTCAAGATTGTTTTCCAAGCGAGTAGATTAATATTTTGTTCAAGACATAAGTACAGGCACAGCCAATGCTGGAGACAAACCAGAACAACTTACTTCTTTGGGAGTTGGAGATCAGGATAAAGCTCATGCAATATATTCACAATTTCTGAGTAGTGTGCAACTTTCTCAACCAGTAAATATCTTCCATTCGCTGATCGAATCTCAAATGCTTGAATGTGTGCGTTTGCAACATCTTTCACGTTGACCCATGTAAATGTTGCGTTTGGAAAATCAGTTGCTCCTGCACTCAGTAGACATGAGAAGATGAATACGTGTTTCTTATGTACAAGATTCTCATAATTTTTGGGATAAGCAAGTACCGTTTAATAAGCGTAAAATTGCAGCAGCACTTGTATTAAGTGTTGGTTGCAAGAGGGGACCAATCACCATTGCAGGATTTATTGTAACCAGGTCCAGACCCTTCTCCTTTGCAAATTTCCAAGCAGCATCCTCAGCCAAAGTCTTTGACAGGGCATACCAAAGCTGGAAAGAAAGAGAAGAACAAAAGAATTATAGTAATATCACCCATAAATGGAAGATTGTAGTTGACTGCAAACAATAGATTCTTTTCCTTATTATCAGTATGGCAGCAAAAAGCAAGTAGTCAATTCACTACACGAAGGGGAAAATCTGAAGGGGAAGATGTACCACTACACGAAACCAGTTAAGTCAATATGTTTAATAGACTAAAGATGCATTAAATATCAAAAGTATTGGGGTGACATTAAAGTGCTTCAAAGCAGTACCAAACCGACAACTGAGGATAGAGATGAATCACTTAAACTAGATGAATTTATAGAGTTATATACTATAAGTATGCTTGCCTACACACCTTAGATTCTGTCAAGAAGTTTGGTTCAGAAAACCAGGTTTCGTCTACTACTATATCTGGAGTTCGAGGCTTTCCGTTGTAAGAAATTGCAGCAATGGAAGATGTCAAAACAATCCTTTTGATTGATGGGAATTTTGCACATGAAGCAAGAACATTAAGTGTTCCTCTCACTGCAGGATCTAGCAATTCTGCCTGAAATGATCAGATAATTATTCAGAAGAAGCATTACAAAACATGAAGTCTGGCTTACGTTTTGAGTAAAGCATCAAGATACACAAAAGCAGTAAAATGACAGTCACAGGAACATAGATTGTTAAATTCTTCAAAGAAAGCTCAAGATAATGATTCTAATTGGAGTTAGTCCTTTTTCAATTTGAATAAACGCCTCTCTGGTAAATCATATTGGAAAATTACACTAGGGAAGAGAAAACTACTCACTGTTTCACATTATAGGTTAACACGAACAAAAAGATGAGCTACCTGATAACATTTTCAGTATGCTGGATATGTAGCAGAGGTCCTTAAACAGATCCAACACACTGTTTAATTGTCAATTTTACAAAAGATTGAGTGTGAAGATTAACCTGTGGGTCCTTGACGTCATGATAAAAAGGAGATGCAGTATGAAAAACACCATCACACCCTTCAACAATAGAGTCAAAAGATCCTTCTTCCAAGAGGTTTGCTTTGAACAATTGAAGCCTCTCTTGAGCTCCATCAAGTGCTCGCAAATGTTCTGTTTTTTTGGGGTCATCTGCACAAAAATATAAAACCATAAACGTTAGCATAGCATTTTAACAGTAACTTTGGTGCCTATAAAAATATTACACTCGTTGTAGGCTATTCGTGTCATAAATGCTAGAGAAATCATAGTTTTCATATGGCAAGAACAAGCCAAAACAATGTGAAATGCCAGTAGAATTATATTCGAGTAGCTGAAGCAAACTATCGTTTCAAATTTTCGGTAGAAGGCACAAGTCTTTCCGGAACCCTCAGACGATAAAATTGCAACTCAATGGCAACATCTTTTATGGGAAGATTATATCTCCATACAAATAACAATATTGGAAAGATGGGTTTCGTCAAAGACAGTATGTAATTGGTTTCGTCAAAGAGAATAGATAATTGGTTTCCCTGACTGCCGATCCTTGTTGTGTAGCAAACATTCAACTTATACCAAAATCATTACTCTACAAACCCAGTATCTCAGATTCCCGGATCATCCATCAAATAATAGTATTATTGTATTATACTGTAGGAGAGACAGTGAGAACGGCAAACCCAATAAAGAAATCAAACAAATGCAAAACCTTAAACAAACCGCAGGGCACGTGTCTTTAACCAAAAGATACCAAATTGAATCCACCGCATGTCATGTATGTGTATACAAAAGAGACACAGAATGAGAGAGATAAAGACAGAGAGAAAAAGATGAAAGCAAACATACATGGGTCACGAACGGAGGCCTTGACGGTGTAGCCACTGTGGAGGAGAAGCTTAACAAGCCAGGAAGCAATGTAACCGGAAGCTCCAGTGACGCACACAACTTTGCCTGCTCCACTGCTCAGTCTTCTTTGTTTTCTCTGTAACGGGGGGTAGGGTGTGGGGGTGGACGCCTGTGAGTTGTGACTGTGTGTGTGTTCGCTGACGGTCTTCCATTTTTAAGGACAATATTTTCGTGTGGCTCCCACCTTACAATAAACCATATTTGACCTTCTTGTTGCCTTATTCGATCCTTTCTCGTCACTTCAAGTGGCACAAGAAAATCTGACGTAAAATGGGAAACCTTTTTCCAAAATTTACGTAAAAGCTTAGGTCATGATAATAATCGTGTGAAAATTAAAGGGTATTTGTTTGTTGCTATTTTTGTTTTTAATTTTAAATTTAGTAAAAAATTTGTTTGTTTTATTTTTAATTTTTTTGGTTTTAAAAAATTATGAAAATTATAAAAAGTAATTAATTATTAATAAAACTTATGAATAATTTAATTTTATAATTAAAATTATATGTAATTAAATTTTAATAAATATAATTAAATTTAAAATATATAAATAATTAAATTTAATTTAATAATTAAAATATATTTCAAATAAATATTAAT
>JAOSBP010000008.1:21104718-21116538 GCA_027563825.1 Erythroxylum mucronatum
AAAAATACTCCTAAAGACCAGGTCAAACAGAGTCTTCCAGATAAACATGAAACATAAATATTAAAATAATATCAACAGAAGGGTTGTTCGAGTCAAAACTAGAGAGAGCGGTTCCTAAGAAGAAACAAAATCTGTTTTGCTATGCGTTTGATATGCACCATTGTGACTGAGATATAAGTAATAATAATCATAATAATAAATAATTACATAATTAACAATTAATTAATAATAAGATTTACTAAAAACATGTAATAATTAATAATTACTAATAACATTAATAATTTTTTTAATAATATTTAATAACGAGCTATATCATAATTACTAATCAAACAATAATTAATCAATAATTATTATTAAATGATTCTAATAGCATACTTTCAATCAATTATATTGAATTAAACAATTAAAAATTATATCTTTCTCACAAGTGTGACACTTAAGTCACGCCTGTGAATTCTATAGTCAACGAACTTAATTATATAAACATTTTTAGTCGTGACAACTATGTGAAGCCTGTCACTCTACACTTAATTAATGTTAAATAATAAACCTATTAATTATCAAAATTAATAAATTTGCTAATTAATTAATCTTATTTTAATTAATTAATTATACTTTTATATGTGTTTAATACATTATAATTAAATAATCAATTAATTATGTTATAATTAATCAACTAATTACTAATATTTTAGTTAATTATTTATTTATTTAATAAAAATGTTATATAATTTTATAGGTGTTAATTGCCTGGTAAGAAAAAAAAGAAAAAAACATGCTCGGTTGTGAATTAAGAAGTCACAACCTTGCATGGCAATCACGCCTCTAAATATTAAGTCGTAAGCGTGACTACTTACCTATATATATACATCAATTAATTAATTATATATTAATCATTATTAATTATAACTGAATAAACTTAACAAATAATGATTAATAAATAATTTATAAATAAAACATATTTTAATAAAGCAAATTTATTAAATTCCAATTACCATTAATTATATCAAAATAATTAATTAACAGCACTAGGCAATAGGCATGACAATTAAGAGGTTATAAATTAATTATATTTACATTACTTAAGTATACTTTTTATATGTGTTAAATATATTATAATTAATTAATCAATTAATTATGTTATAATTAATAAACTAATTAAAATTTTAAATTAATAATTAATTATTTAATAAAAAAGCTATAGAATTATGTAGGTGTTAACATACACGATTGTGACTTCTACTTTATTAAGCCCATTGACATTAAAGCCTGTGTGAATTATACTTAATTAAGATGTTAGCCAAAGATGTTAATTATATTTAATAAAAACTTTAATCAATTAATAATATTTAAATTAATTAGATCCAAAATAAATATTTAATTATATTTTAATTGATTAAGCAATCACTTATCGTATAGTTAATTAATTGATCATATTTAAATAAATTAATTATATTTTTTACATGTGTTAAATATATTATAATTACTCAATCAGTTAATTAAGTTATAATTAATCAAATAATTAATAATATTTTAAATAAATATTTATTTATTTAATAAACAATTTTAAAAATTACATAGGTGTTAATTATCCGGTAACAAGAAAAACAAAATGTTAAAGCATGGGAGTCACACCAGTGACTATTAAATCACAGGCGTGACTACTTAACCTATATATATACTAAATATTAGTATATAATAATTAATAATGACTAACATATGTAGTAAATATTAACATCTACCACTTTATCAATTAATTATATTTTGATACATCTACTATTTAATTATATATTAATTATTATAAATTATAACTGAATAAACTTAACAGTTATTAATTAATAATTAATTAATTGATAAATTATTTTTTCATAAATAAGTTAATTTATTATATTTTAATTATTATTACTTATATCAACATTAATTAATTATTTAATTAAATAGTTGTAATTAAATTAATTCATTATATTTTTATATGTGTTAAATATATTATAATAAATTAATCAATTGATGATGTTATAATTAAATAATTAATACTTTCCTAATGAATTCAGATGCCCATGAAATTTGTTAGAGAGGAAAGAAAATGTGTGACGAGTTCATGCTCCAAATTTCAAGTAAATCAGAGTCGAAGGATATTCAAAATTATTATATATCTCTACACTCTCGCTGTCAGACCGTGCAATTCCAGCTGGTTCTTCGATGTCACGATCGTGCACTTGCAGCTCATCTGAAGCTCCCTCTCTATCACAACTATGCTTGTGCACGATCATGACAGAGGTTCTTCTCAAAAATTTTACGAAACATCATTTTTCATCACTTCTTTCTCTCTTTTGCTTAATCTACGATTTCTAACTTATGTCTTCACTATTTCCTCTTTACTTTTACTTCCATTTGCAACTCAACTCATTCCAATACAAATCAAAATTTATGACTGATTTAATTTGAAATTAATCTAAAATTCATTAAAAATTATAGTTAACGATTAATAATTACTGAATAAAGTAGAATTTATTAAATATAATTTAAATAATTAATTTACTAATTAAATTATAATTAATAGATTGATTACTTATTATTATTAAGTTTTTTTAAATTAGTTTTTTCAGTCACGGGTGTAGATATTATAATAGTTCTATTTCCTTTCTATATTTTATCCATTTATAACAAATACATCACAATATAGATTTCCTAAATTATTTAATTTTTTCATTCCAAAATTTTACAAACTAATTTTAATAATTCATTTTTAATATTCTAACTTATATATTTTTAATAATTCTATCATAATTCCTTTCTTAATATACATTTAAATATTTATAATTTGATCATAAAATTTTAAATTACACAATATTCATGTACGCATTAAATAATATGACATGTTACGACTTTTTTTCATTATCTCAATTTGCTAAAATATTTAATTCATGACAACAAAATTTAACATTTGTTTTAACTACAATATTTAATTTACGATAAAAAATTTACCTACATTAAATATTTATAATTTTATGACAACATTTTAAATTACGCAATATTAATATAACATATGACTTACTTTTACCTTAATTAACTACAACGTTACAAATTTTTAATAACTCATTTTACTAATCCATTTTTAATATTCTAATTTATATATTTTTAATAATTCTATCATAATTCTATTCTTATTATACATTTCAAAATTTATATATTTATAATTTTATCACAAAATTTTAAATTACACAATATTTATTTATTTTAACTTATTTTGTTTGAGTCACGCCCACTATATATCTTTATTACTTTTTACTTACATATTATAATATTTTTAATTTATTTTATATTATTTATCCATTTATAACAAATACATTACACTATATATACATTTCCTTAATTTTTAAAATTTTCATTCCAATTTTTTACTAACTAATATTAGTAATTCATTTCTAATATTCTAACATATATATTTTAATGTAACAAATTTAAACCTTCTTAAGAAAATATACATTTCAATATTTAAATATTTATAATTTTATTACAAATTTTAAAATAACCTGATATTCATTTATACATTAAATAAAATAATAATATTAACATGTTTAAAATAACAATCGTAGAATTAAATTAAGTGAGCATTATATTACTGCATATTGCGCAGTATCTATCTACTAGTTTAACACTTAAAAGATTTATTATGTGATGTTAGATATTGTAATAGCTAATAATTTATATATTATGTAAAAAAAATTAATTAAATTAATTTAGAATAATTTGAAAAATATTTTTTACAGTAAATAATAAACATTTTGTATAAGACAAATGAAGTACATAAATTCAAATTGAATATTAATTAAATAACATGCCCTTAGTTTAATAACACATGTAATACACATAAGCATAGGCCTAAGCCTAGTACATACTAAAAGAGAAGAAGATCCTATCAATTTAGAGACAAGTGAGTATTATATGAACAATTAACAAATGTGGTCATCTAGTCGTCATGCCCAAATTTAGCAAAACTATTTTACAGTTTATGTGCTACCCTTTGCTCTTGCCCATAAATCATGTTTCAACTGACGTTTAAATATTTATAATTTACAATGCACTAATTTGTAAATTAACCCTTAAAATAATAGATATCAGATAATTTATGAATAAATTTTTTTTACGTTATATAATCTAAAAATGTTTAAAGATATCGATAGTGAGGATTTGATGAAAATGATCATGATGGAGAAATACAATCAATTGAAGATTCCTTCAGAGTTTGTTACTTTCTAGCCATTGTAGATATGGTGATTGCTTTGTTGAAGAATAGATTTGAACAATTAACGATATCTAAAACTACTTTTTAATTTTTATTTGATTCAAAGAAATTGAAGTAATTAGATAATAATGAACTAAGAGAACGTTACACTAATTTTACAACTACTTTTTCACATGCCAGATGTGAATTTAGATGAACTTTTTTCATAATTAAAATTGATACAAATGACTCAAATAAGTTAATGTCATCAGTACAAATTCTTGAATTTGTTAAAGTTGCAGATTATTATCCAAATACTTCAATTGTTTATCGAATTCATTTGACTGTAACTATGACTGTAGTATTAGCTGATAGAAGGTTTTCAAAGTTAAATTATTGGTTCTTAATTCATGTCGTGTGCAAATTCTACGTGATTGGCCCTTTTCTAGAGATTACTGATCTCGCACTAGCTTTTTGACCTTGAAGATATGCAAAAAGATCCAAACTTTAGAGCTGCGAGTGCGACAACACAAGTACAAAACTACTCCCTAACGAATACTACTGTCCAAACAATTGTATGGATTTTCACCAAATTTAAATGTGTCTTTACTAAATCCTGTAGGATTTTTTTTTTGCTAAATTGAACATGATATTTGCTAAATTGAATGCTATATTTCTTAATTTTTTAATGATAAGGTAAGCATAATAAAGATAAGTTTTGAATAGTGGTCGGGTCGGCTGTGCTAGGCCCAGGCCCATCTACACACGTCCACCACGGCCCGTCGGGCCCATCAGGAGTTAGACTTCCATGCAAACACTACGACTCACGTAAAGACCTAAACCTAACGGCAATCCCAGGTATATAAGGTATTATTCTACCGTAATTCAGGTATGACAAGATAACCCTATTTTTTTCTGTTTATAGCAGCTGAAAACCTACACCTAAATACTGACTTGAGCGTCGGAGGGGCCTCCCGGGAAACAACCTCCGGCGTGCCTTTATTCGTTTTGCAGGTGTTCGATAATCAAGATCACGCAAAATCATGGACCAAGACAATGACATTCCGGTCCAGCAAAATCCGACAGAACCAAATAGCATAAAATATTTTGAATTGAACTCTTTTAATATTTTAAATTTCTATATTTCTAAACAGAGATTGTAAATAAATGATATTCAAATCATGTTCTAAATAATTGAAGATTCGAAATAATACGTTCTTTAAGTTTAAATTTATAGTAAGGATAAAAATAATTTTTTTTTCATTTCTTTCACCAAATGTGAACTAATATGAACAATTGAACGGAAGATGTCAAAACATTCCTTCCTTTTGATTGATGGCAATTCTGCACATGAAGCAATAACATTAACTGTTCCTCTCACTGCAGGATCTAGCAATTCTGCCTGAAATGATCAGACAATTAATCAGAAGAAGCATTCGAAAACATGAAGCCTA
The DNA here is from genome assembly GCA_027563825.1 of Erythroxylum mucronatum. Classification (NCBI taxonomy): domain Eukaryota; kingdom Viridiplantae; phylum Streptophyta; class Magnoliopsida; order Malpighiales; family Erythroxylaceae; genus Erythroxylum; species Erythroxylum mucronatum. The sequence goes on from JAOSBP010000008.1 coordinate 21,110,398, forward strand.
GCTTACGTTTTGAGTAAAGCAACAAGAATCACAAAAGCAGTAAAATGATAGTTCCATTGATGTAGATTTTTATACCCTTCAAAGAAAGCTCAAGATAATGACTTGTTGGACTTTTTAGACTTTTCCCAAAAAGTTAAACAATATTTAATTGCATTTTTTGGTTTTTTCAATAACTTACTAGTTAAGTTACGTAATTTGATCCAGATAAAGGTAATAAAGTGGCCCAATAAATGATCTAAATCACTGGATTGAAGTCCAGGAAGAAAATGGATCCTGATTAGTATGGACTGGACCCGTATCGAGACTATGATGGGAAGCCCAATATGGAAGTTATATATAAAGGTTAAGGTCTCCTGCATTGCTCATATTATTCATAAACATACAGATTCTCTGACCTGTTAAGAGCGCTTGCGCTTTGAGAAAATTGTAGAAAGACGTTAACCACTTGTTGGTGAATGATTCTCGTGAAGGTCCCGCAAGATTGGAGCTCGTTTTGGCCATATAAATTGCTTTGGAAGTTGGAATGGAATTGAAATCAAGTATTTCACATTTCCTTCATTTTTACCCTTTCATGAACTATCCGGGATACGTAATAAGGTCTTTGCTACATGTTACACGTGGTATCAGAGCAGTACGTGATTGGGTAGCTAGAAACGAAGTTTTGTTCAGTTTTCATCCATTAGGGTTTTCATTGGTTTTTGATTCATTTTTTGGTTTTTAAGTATATGATTACGTGAAAGTGGTATACATGAGGCTAACTATGAAAAAAGGGTTGAAAACGGGCCAGAAACTGAGAAAAAGCCTCCCAGGGCTGACGAAAGTCACCCTCCTAAGGAGAGGGTGATTGCATCGATGGTGCTACAGTAATCGCCTACACGTGCTAACCGCATCCACCCACGTGGCTCCATGGGGTGACAGACGCGCGTTTCAAGTGCCTTATGCAGCCTGTTCCCCCATGGGGGAGGGACAGGCTAGCATGAATGCCTTACGCGCTCGCAATTTATTGAAACACATGGATGGTGAGGATGGGGACATGTAGTGGCAAGTGCATTGCATACGCCATACAATATAGGCTACATGTGCCAACAATAACTACGCATGTGCACCGCACGCGCAACGTTGACATCTGCAACTACTGATGTCAACTATAGTACTGCTGACGTCAGCACAAAAAATAAAAAAGAAAAAATTCCAAAATTCCCTTAAGGATGCCCCAGGTCCTTTTAGGTTGGTTTCTAGGTTGGTGGAATTTTAAAATAATTTTTAAAATTTTATGGATTTATTACGATAGCATTTGGATTCGGAAAAATTTTGAGCAAATTTTGTGCTTCGAACTGCACATAAGGGAGACACTAAGGTTTCGTATCTCGTGCGATAGGTTGGGTATTCAGGAAAGCACAATAGTCACTCTTATTGATATTTTTTAAAATAAAAGTATCAAATAAAGTTTAAAGACAATATTTTCAGTACCACTATGTGATTATTTAACTGTGCATTTGAGTTTTTACATTTATTGCTAATTTTCACATACATTATGCCTATATAGAATGCAAGGATAACATAAGGATGTATCCCTTGTATTTGTGGACCTTTTAAGGTGTTGATGAGGATGTAGTCACCAAACTGGCCTTTCAGGTTAATATTTTGGATTGTTCTACTTACATATCAATGATGACTTTGGTCGTATGTTCGGTTATTTTGCCCAAAGGTGTTGACCTTACATAGGGTTTTGAGATGTACATAAAAGCATTAGATAGAGAAAAACCATTGCTTAAATGATCTATTCACCCAAAGATGGTAGTGTCATGAGAGTTGATGGTTTACATTTTGATCGCTTTTATATGGAGGTCTAATTGCATATACTATGTATTCAACCCAAAGGTATTTCATAATATGTGTATTCGGATTCTCGATATAGATATTGCTTTAATGTTTTAAGTGTCGTTGTTATTCTACATTTATGCTTATCTTTACATTGTCTTTTTTGTTTTGTAGTCACCTTTTCTATAAACAATAATGTTGTCACGATTGAGACCTTATCTGGTTTCAATTTCAAGAAGTGAAAGAAGGATGCTGAGTTTGCCTTTGAGATGGCCAACATCAACATAGCGATGCATATAGAGAGTTGTTCTACACTCACGGATATCAGCTTAGAAGCTGATAACACGACTATGGCAATATGGAAACAGTCAAATAGGATGGGTTATATGATCATCAAGAGGTCGATCCTAGATCATTTGCTTAGTGGATTACTGGGCACAGTCATAGCAAAGGAGTTTATGGATAGTATTTCCTCGATGTCCAAGGTGTCTTCCTATGAGGAGTAGAGCACCTTGATTAAAGATCTATTCTCTATAAGATACACAGGAAAAGGAGGCATCAGAGAGTACATCATTAGAATGGTTTACCTTCAAAGTAAACTGAAGAAACTTGATGTACCCATTCCTGACACACTCATATAGCCCTATATGCAGCCGCCAAAGGCAAGGGGAAGGTGAAGCCTCAACAGTCTAACGGTAAGGTCAAACCCTCTCCACTTATTCAAACTGGACAATCTAACATTGCCAATGGCTTACATGACATGAAGAGTATGAGCTGTTTCTTCTATAAGAAGAAGGGGCATAGGAAAGTTGATTACCCGAAGTACAAACTTTGGAAGGTTAAACAGGTACTCTCAGGTAACTCCTTGGCTTACATGATTCATGAATCCAACTTAGCGATAGCCACATCATGTTCTTGATGGCTAGATAGTGGAGCTTCTAATCATGTTGCTTCCACAATGCAAGGGTTCAGATCCATAAGAAGGCCGACTAAAGGAGAGGAGAAGCTGATGGTTGGCAACAATGAAGAGGTGGATGTTTTGTATGTAAGGAATATAAGTTTGAACCTTAATACAAGGTTTGTACTGGTTTTACGAGACACTTTTTATATAACGTCTTTTAGATGGAATATGATCTTTTCATCAGTTTTGGATAAAGAGGTTTATTGTTTTGTATTTGATACTTCGGTTGTAAATATTTTTATTAATGCAAGACATATCAAAACTGTCTTCTTATCCTACGGATTATATAGAATGTGTCTTACTCCTAACAAAATGCATGCCTCTTTTTATATTACCGAGCTTGTTACTCATTAGAGAGCCTTTATAAAGGAGACATTGTACATGTTGTGGCATAAACGCCTTAGTCACATTTCTAAGGAGAGGGTTAAGAGATTGATAAAGGATAACATTTTCCCAACTCAGGATTTCGGTGATGTGAAAACATGTACTAATTATTGTAGGGGTAAATTGACTAAGATAAAGAAAAAAAGGGTAAACTCTTACTTCTGGTTTATTGGACCTTATACATACAGATGTTAGTGGTCCGTATACAATCACATTGTGTAATGCTAGATATTTTCTAACGTTTATAATCAATCCCGCTACAATTATGTGTTCTTACTTAAAGAAAGTCTGATGTTCTTTATAAGTTCAAGATCTTTAAGACCGAGGCTAAGAACTAATTGGAAAAATCAATAAAGATTGTCATATCTGACCTAGGAGGGGAATACTATGGCCAACATGGGGTTGCAGGACAATAAAAGGGTCCTTTTGCCAGGTGTTTGGAATTAGTTAGAATAGTGACTCAATTCACTATATCAGGTAGTCCTGAGCAAAATGGTGCGACTAAAAGTCGCAATCACTCTCTAAAAGACATGATAAGGTGAATGCAGAGCATAACTAACTTACCTAAATAACTTTGGGGCGAAGCCATCAAGACGACTTTGTATATCTTAAATAGAGTCCCATGTAAGTCAGTACCTAAGATGCCTTTTGAACTTTGGGTTGGTAGGAAACCAAGCTTTGCACACATTCATATGTGGGGCTGCCCTACTGAGTACGGTTATATAATTCTTATAAGAGTAGATTGTAACTTCATTTCACTCGTTGCTATTTAGTAGGATACCCCAACCACTCTAAGGACTACAGATTTTACTATAGAGAAGGAAGGGCCAGAATAGTGGAATCACAGATGACTAAGTTTTTGAAATACGATGTCTATGATGAAAGTCGACCCTTATAACCTCCAGGTGATAATAGGAAGCATACTACGATCATTTTGTATTCGCCCCTCATACTATCAGGTCTAGTGGATGAAGGTTCGAGTGCCATGCTTATGTAGGAACATAAACCTATGCCTGTTTAGGCAGAGGTTCCTGGGGTACAAGAACCTATACAATTATGTAGATCCACCATAGAGAGGCGACTACTATCTCATCAGATTACATAGTCAATTTTGGCGAGCAAAACTATGATGTAGGACATGTTGTGGATCTAGTTACTTTTACAAAAGTCATTTTTGGACCCCATGTAGACTTGTGGTGGAAAGCGATGAAGGATGAGATGCAATCTATGAGACATAATAAGGTACAAGAGCTAATTGATTTACCTATACATTACAGACCTGTCAGTTGTAAGTGGCTATTTAAGACCAGTAAGGACACAGAGGATCAGAAGGAGCAAGGTCATCTTCCTATTGTTATATGTAGATGATATATTGCTTGTGTCAAATGACTTGACAATGTTATGTGAAGTTGAGTAACTTTTGTCCAAGCACTTTGACATGAAGGACTTGGTAAAGCATCTTTTGTCCTCAGTAAATACATTTATCGGGACAGATTTCAACACTCATTGAGCCTTTCACAAAGAGAATACATTGTGTTACAAATGTTTAATATGGCTGACAATAGACCTGTTGTGGCACCTATCTCTCATGGTGAAAAATTATCTTTGGCACAGTGTCCAAAGAATGAAGTTAAGAGAGAGGCTGTGAGGAATGTTCTAGTGTGGTTGGTAGCCTGATGTATGCCTAGGTGTGCACTAGACCGGACATTGCATTTGTTGTTGGACTGTTGGGTTGATATTTGGCTAACCCAAGTGTAGACCATTGAAATGCAGTTAAGCGGGTGTTGAGATACCTAAATGGTACCAAGGATTATACGTTGACATATGAAAAAGTCAATGATTTAAATCTAACAGGGTATACAGACTCTGATTTTGCTATATGTTCGAATTATCGTAAATCCACTTTAGGGTACATTTTTATGTTGGCAGATTGTGTAGTATCGTGGAAGAGTGTCAAGAAGACACTAATAACTTCCTCGACCATGCATGCAGAGTTTGTTGCATGTTATGAGCTACTATATAGGCAGTTTGGGTCAAAAACTTGATTTCTGAGTTGTCTGTGGTAGATTAGGTAGTTAAACCCATTTGGTTGTACTGTGATAATCTTTCTACATTGTTGTTATGTAACAATAATAAGAATATCACAAGGTTTAAGCATTTAGAGGTCAAATATTTTACCATAAACGAGTTGATTAAGAAATGTGACGTCGAAGTGGAGCATATCAGGATTGAGGAGATGTCAATAGATCCATTCACTAAAGGACTTGACCCACTAGTGTTTGTTAGACATGTATCCAGTATGTGCGTATTAAGGTCCTCACACATTATTAGTGAGAGCTTGTTGTATTTACTCCTTAAATGTTTCTATATTTTGGTGTATTATGACATTATGACTATTTATTAACATAGATGATCATCTTTTTATCCTCAATAATAACTGTTCTTATGTACAATCATAATACATACAAAAGTCTTAAGATTTATGTTGATCTTAAACATTTTAAAATTCACTGGGCATAATAAAGATTAACCTTGAACCTATATCATTTAGACACATACAGTTTAATACGAATATCCATAAATTTGACATGACATAGGAAGATATAAGGTTTAATCCTATAAAGATTCTTTAATACAATTTAGTATTCAATTAGAGAACATAAATATTTTCGCTAATGCTGTTTAACATTTGGTGAGAGAAAACATGATTTCTCTATTGCGGTTAGGGATGACAGTGGGTTTTCAACCCGATTAATATCCGCACTATCCGACCCAATGGATTTAGATATGGGTAGTAAATAGTAAAAACCGATGGATATGGATATGGATATAGATATGGGTTGAGTCATAAAAAATGGATATAGATATGGGTAGAGTAAAACCCGAACTATGGATACCCATATCTTACCCGTTTTTTATTAACTCTATTTTTCTATTTTTTCTTGAATATTTATGGTTAAATATAATAAAATATT
>JAOSBP010000008.1:21163788-21176336 GCA_027563825.1 Erythroxylum mucronatum
TATGCCTTTCTTTATTTATTCATAAAGTCTACACACGACTTAGAATAAAACGCGCTAAAGGGGATTGCCTTTAGGGCACAATTAAACAGTACCGACCATGAACAAGTCGACTTATCCCTTGTACAAGTCGACTTGTCGGTACTGAAGGCATGTAAGTCGACTTGCTCATTGTACAAGTCGACTTGTACACGACTTACACTTACAGAAAGTTCTAAAGAAGGGGAAACACACCCAAGTTCCCAACTTGGCCAACCCCTAATCACACCCAAGTTCCCAACTTGGCCAGTTTTCATGTATTTGACAAAATTGAAGATGCAACCTATGCCTTGCACAAGTTGTACGCTTGGATGGTCTAATGCCAGCTTATGAACAGCGGCAAGCAATGACAGTGGGTAATGACCAAAGTTGATGGTCTTGTCGGAGCAGAAAAAATGGAAAAGACAATATATGTGAAGATAATTGTTAGGCTTTGACAGTGACTTCCCAGGTTCTTGGAACGTGTAACATATTTAGGTTCCAAGCCTTGAGACTCCAGCTCATCAATTTTTGCCGCCGACCTCGTTTGTTTCTTACCATCTCACCTTCAACTAGTTTATTCTTTTCAGACGATGATACTAACTAGTCATAGATTGAATATGAGAAAATTTGCGAGTTAGTAAGGGGTACTTTTAATTTAAATGAGGTCATAAGTTTAAACTTTATTTATATATGTAATTAATTAAAATTTAGAATCAGAGTTTTCCCATCCACAAAGAATCTATTCAACTTAAGTGAAAGATTAATCTAAATATAAATATCTTAAAAATACGTTTTTATAATTAAAACCTTCTTAAAACATATGTTCGAGAACCCAAAAAATAATAATAATAAAGTTCTATACAAGCTAAGCTGGTTCCCACTACTTACCTGTCAATTTCTAATTTTGCGGAATAGACTATTCCATGAAAGGCCCTGCTCTTCTTGAGATCTCCCTCCCAGGCCAGTCCTACACGTTTTCTCACCTAAAACACCAAGCCCCGAATAACATTTTACCAAACAAAAGCAGCTTAATACACGACAGCGGCACAACCTATGCTGTCAGACTGAGACTGCTAAATTAATATTTTATAAATTGAATGCTACACGTCACAACGTAAAAGCCCAGGACTTCAGAGAGAGGAGAGGAGAGGTAGCCGACAACTACAAACGCCGCCACCCTCCCCGACACCGCCGATGGCCATCTCCGCCTGTTTCTTCATACCCTCTCTTCCTAATAACACCAACCCCAAACTCGGCCTCTCACGTCAGTTCCCCCCTTCACCATCACCTCTTCGCCTCTCTCTTTCCTCCTCCTCCGCCTTCACGCCTTCACCTCTTTCTCTCCGCCTGTTCCATCCCAACACTCTCTCCTCTTCCTTTCTCCTTTTTTCCGGTGGAGATGGCGTGGCCGGCGACAATAGCAACCCCCCTTTTGGCGGCGGCGGTGGCGGCGGAGACAACAATGAAGGTGGTGAGAATGCAGGTGATAGGAACAGAGAAGAAGCTTTCATGGCGTTGGCGGAGGCTAAACGTTCTCTTGACAGCTTGCCTGCGGACTTGGCGGCAGCGATCCAGGCGGGTAGAATCCCTGGTGCGGTGGTTTCGCGGTTTCTTGAGCTGGAAAAGTCGGGACTTTTCCAATGGATGATGCAGTTTGGTGGGTTTAGGGAGAGGTTGTTGGCCGACGATCTGTTTTTGGCTAAAGTGGGCATTGAGTGTGGTGTTGGTATCTTCACTAAGGTACAATCAAATCTTTCCCTTTTACTCTGTTTGGGTGGCTTTCTTTTTGTGCGGTTTAGAGGACAGTGGAATAAGGAAAAGAACAGATTGTATAAGACTGTACTTTTGATTTATTGTCGATTGTTTACTTGATGTGGAAGACGACGTTGATTGTTGTCATATGGAATTTGCTTGATAAAGGATATATCTTTCGATTTGATAGTTTGATTCTTTTTTCACTTTCTGGGTCTCATTTGCCTTCTTGTTTTGCCACTTTACTGATGGCGTAAGAAGATGCTTCGATGCATTGGTTAAAATTGGTGGTCTTTTTGTTTACCAAGAAAATGATTCTAAAGATTCGCTGCACTAGCCCTCTTTCTGTTGATATTGGTATTTGCATATCTCAAGTTCTATTTTTTTTTGGTTGTGTTTGGGCGTGGGTGTTTACATAATAGACATAATTTGTCTGTCATGACATTGCACACTGATCAAGGGTCTCGACGAGTTGTTCAAACTTTTATTTATGTGAAGGGACAAAAGTTAACCGTTCATGCTTTTTTTCTCTTCTGCTTTTACAATCTGCCTTTTCTCTGCATCGTTTTCACTTTTATAGAGTTCATTTTGGAGTTGCAATTTTAACCTTGATGTATCTCATTTTTCTAGTATTTTTTTATCACATTTTTAGACTGCTGCAGAGTACGATCGTCGCAGAGAAAATTTTTTTAAGGAGCTTGAAATCGTTTTTGCAGATGTGGTATGTACTCTTCCATCATGTTTATATATCAGAATTTCATTCCCTTTCTGCTCATGTCAATTTGGTAATGCTTATGGGAAGCACAGTTTTATTCTAGTACCATAAGTTTGGGGACTTTGGAGCATGTGAAAAAGATAATGTTTTAGTTTATGTTTTAGCAAAGTTTGGGGACTTTGGGCCATAACTTTTGTCTTATGTTTCATTCCCATCCCTCAAATTTTAATTGAATTTTTCCTTAGGTAATGGCCATAATTGCAGATTTCATGCTTGTTTATCTCCCCGCTCCTACCGTATCTCTCCGTCCACCTCTTTCAGTCAGTGCCGGACCCATTGCAAAATTCTTCCATAGTTGCCCCGATAATGCTTTTCAGGTCTGAATTTTTTTTGGTAAATTGTATATGGATAGTCAAATATGACAGCTTAAGATGAAAGCTTATGGTGATCATCTGTTCTCAAAAATCCTTGTCCAGGTTGCTCTTGCTGGAAGTTCCTTTACACTCCTACAGAGAATAGGTGCCATAGTGGTGAGGGATCTTTGCGCACTATCCATAACTAATTTGAGTTTCTGTTGTTCTGTCTGGACTAATCAAAGCTCCTGTTTTCTGATAAACAGCGAAATGGGGCTAAACTTTTTGCTGTCGGGACCACTTCTTCACTGGTAAGTTGTTATTTTCCCTTTCTTTTTCATTTGGGGAAGCGAGAAGGGGATGTTGCCAGTGAGTAGATCATTTTGATATGCTGTAGTTTGTTCCTTCACTCTAAATTTCACTCATGATAAGTTTCAAATTTTTAAGTGAATCTTATTATCTTGAAACTCATTTATGTGCGTTGAGTCTGGAAGGAAATGCCTTTAAACAATTTGGGCTTTCCTATGCGTGATACTGAGAACCATCGATTTTGATTAATCTGGACTCATGGTTATAAAGTTGTTTAAAAATTAACCAAACAACGAGACAGGAGGTAGGATTTCTTTACTAATACAGATTACAATGTCTAAAACTCTTTGCCTGTTTCATTTGAACTATGGCTTGGTACTATTTTTCTGGGACTTGATGTGTTTATTATAGGTTGGAAGTTCTATCATAAGGTGTAAATGTTATAATATGTTTCATTTATATCTATCATTTAAGAAATATGCTTCCCATCATAAATAGCTTGTTACTTTATGTGTATTCCATGTGTTGTTCTATGCTAATAACAAGCATCTGTGAGTTATATCTGTTACAAAAAGACATTCTTGCATTCTAGCTTGGCAGCCTTAAAATTTAATATATTTATTATAGGTTGGCACAGCTGTGACAAATGCATTAATAAATGCACGAAAGGCAGTGGATAAGTCCGCTTCTGGTGAAGTTGAAAATGTACCAATATTGTCCACCAGTGTTGCATATGGTGTCTATATGGCAGTTTCTAGCAACCTCAGGTATGTTGTTGTTCCTTAGATATTAATTTCCTCATGGATCACTGTTTTGTAATCCCTGCATGTTTTGTGAGGCCGATATTAGCAAAAAAAATACGTAAGACATACCAGCTGCAACTTGTCAAGTGTGTTCTCTAAATAATGAGTGGACCCGTTTGGAGTTTCTTGGTGTAGGATGCTAAGTTTCCCAAGCCTCTTCCCACATCTCTTTAATGTTTGAGAACTGAAAGTTGCCTGATTGACGACTAATGTTGCTTAGGATTACCACTATGCTACTTAATTAGGATATAGTTTCCATGTTGAAGCCGAATAAAGTTTTTGATCAAACAGAGATATTGCTACCTGCTTGTACTCCTTTATATATAACTATCATATATTACAGACGACATGATGATTACTTGATTAACAGCACCATTAGTGCACTTTTTAATGTGTGCTCATGCAGGAAATAAATGCTTTTATAAACACGGTTTCTTTGACATTCTTAAGAGGCAAAAATCAGGGACGTTTATGTAATGTGGTCTCCCAAGGGAGTAATATTTGCTGTTAAGAGTTCAATGGTCACCTTTTTGAGGTTTTTCATGTTTGTTGAATTTATCGATGGTTTACAGATACCAAGTACTGGCTGGTGTGGTTGAGCAACGCATTTTGGAGCCTTTGCTACACCAACACAAGCTCATGCTAAGTGCAATATGTTTTGCCGTTCGAACGGGCAACACATACTTGGGTTCATTATTGTAAGATTCAATACTTGACTTGTCATATTGTAGAATCCGACAATTATCTTCTCACTTATGATTCTGCCATATAGGTGGGTGGATTATGCTCGGTTGATAGGTATCCAAAAGGCTCAGGAAGAGCACAAGGCGTTGGCTTGACCCTTCAATGGCTTGTGGGCATTTTTAATTTACTTTCAAATAGGGATTGAGTAGGTAGATCCACTGCGTTTTATGAGGGAGCTTTGGATGCAAAGTCATTGGAATTAATTGAAAGTCCACGTCTAAAATTAGTTGTTATAGCTGATATCTTATGGTTCGTTCTATTTGATTGCTTCCTCGTGTCAGATTTTTATCTAGCAGAGTATTGTTTAATGTTTGTCAAACTTAAAATGCTTGAGTAAAGCTTATGCAATGGAAGAAATTACAAATCATAGTTCTTTTAACCTGTTTTTGCAACTCTTATTGAACCGAATTGGTACGCACTGCTTGCTAATATGAAGACTTTATGACGATCTAAATGTGTTTATCTGCATGAACTCACGGACCAATCCATCTTGGCAAAATTTGTTTCAGATCCTAGAAATATTTGGAGAAAAGGCACAAGAATTTTGTATTACTTGAAACGAAAACAATTGTGTGAGCCCTTCCATGACAATCAGGCGATGACTTCACCATTCATACATGACCTTAGATTGATGCTGCTTGTGTTGGACTGCCCTTTCTGTACCACATCACAGCATTCTATTTCACCAGCCTAAGAAGAACGATAAACAAGAAAATATGGTTGGTAAAAATCTGCACAGGATAATGCGGAAGTGCATTTTATGGAGAGCATACACTTGCGATTGTCAATTGTCATACAGATAAACACCTACCGTCTTGCGAGTGCTTGCAGGCGAAAGAACCTGAATTCTTGAGATGGGATCAGCAGAATGATTGCCAGCAGTCGAACAAGATGGCAAGTTACGCGGAGAGGCTCGAACATAAGTTGTAAGAATTTTGTCACCTGAAATATGTTCTATGGATTCAAAGAAATACACGTGAGGAAATTCACATGGATTCTTAGTAACCCGCCTAGTATTGAACATGAAAAATGCTCCTCTGGTTCTAGACCAAGGACTAAACGTCTCAAGGGGTTTCCTCAGAATTGTTCTGGAGATTATGCTCTCGTATACATGAACTGAATAGCCCCATGAGACAGAGAAAGACCAATTGCTCTCCCTATGGTAGCAAATGGTTTGTTGTAACAAGCGAGATTGATCGAACTCTGCTGCTTTCATTAGGTGGCGAGTAGATTGATATTTATTCATGGTGGGAAAGATTGGATTTACAACATCAAAGTGGTGGAGTGTTAGAAGAGGAGACTGTGGATGAGCTGATAAAAGACCTGAGATATCATCGTGCAGATCAATCTGAAAGTTACGCCAAAAATACTGAAACTGTGAGAGAGATCATAGGAGTTGGACAGTTTCTGTTATTTAACTGCAGAATTTTACAACTACCAAGACAGGTGCTTTGAAGTGTTTTCTTAGCTTATAATATGATTACTGTGACTGCGTTTACTATGAAGCAAGAATTTGAGATCAATCTTGAGCCCAGAATATCAAATGGGTGTTACCTGGTGAATCCCTCTTTCGATGGTTAGAGTAACTCCTATGTCAGCCAAGCAATGTTGTGCCCTGTGATCACTTAGGAACAAGTGAGGATACCTCTCAATGCAGCCGTCTATGCTCTTGACCAAAGCTTCTACTAATGGATAACTCAAGGCATAACCAGCTCCTCCAAAGCCCATTTCGAACGAGAAATCAGCGTTGGACTTGATACTCTCCGAGTTACCACCAATATAGAAGAACTTGGTATGATCATACTTCCCCAGAACCTCAACTAAATTATCGACGAAGAAGAGGGTGTCGTCATCGCACATTATGAACCACCTTAGACCTTTATCTCCGGCTCTATACATGTCTAAAATCGAACGCATTATCCTAACTTCTACAGGGTTCACGAGCTTAGGGTACACCCTTAATTTAGTAATATCTTCATTGACACGGTAAGGAGGAACCGTTGAAGGCCAAGGTAGGAACTCTTTTGGAGGTTCTTTGTCTAAGAAGACGTATCCTCTGGTTACATTTGATCGCCACCATGACTCGGTATATGGTCTTCTATGCTTCCACATGCGCACGGAACTTACTACTATGAATCCGATGTGACTGATATTGGTAGGAGCAGAATCGACAGTGGTGTTGGACGAAGATTGCCTTTTCAAATGAAAAGATACTACCCCTTGGTTAACAGGAGTCCTAAACAGTAATGCATAGAAGAAGAAGAGGACTAAACCAGCTATAGCTAGAGACCGGTACAAAATTCCAGGAGTCAAGTGTGTAAACTTCAGTGGTGTTGAGTTGCTATTTACGGAGGAAGACATTGTAGGATACCAAAGTAGAAGTATCTGAAACTTGATCAGAAGATTGGATTTATACAGCAACAAGAGGACTAGCGAGCTAGTCCTGAAATAGCAAGATCCGCAGAAATGGCAGGATACAAGTGTTTGCAGAAGTATCTTTTAGAGCTATATATATATACTAAAGCCAGATATTAATCTTTCTTGTTTATGCAGGATAGTTCATGTGACTGATGTTGCTCTTTCAATGTTTCGGTTTCCTGCTGAAACAACTTGGAATATGAGGGGGAGGAGTTGGTACTGCATTAGGATCGTGAGATTGGCTAACAAAACATCATTGTGAAACATGTTAAGCTTGGGAAAGGAGGAGGAGTCCAACAAAAAATGTGAAGAAAAAGTTCCTCTTAACGGTTCTTCATTGGGTCCAATCCATTAACGGTTGTTGCTCCATTGATTCGTCTTTGTAACTATAAAACCATTTTTGAGTTGAGATGCAGAAATATTTTATAATAATAAAATATTTAGTTTTCAAGTAATATTTGAAATCTTTGTTAGAATTTTGATAATATATAAAGGGAATGATTTACGGTGATTAAAAAATTCAACCGGTATAGTTGGTTAACCGTAAAAATCTTAAACCATCAAACCTTTCGATTCAATTTCTAAATTTTTGGTATGATTTATTTAAATAACTCTTGTTGATAAAATTTGATTAATTTATTAATTAATCGGTCAATTTTAATAAATTAATAAGTTCTTATAATCTAAAATAAATAAATAAATTTTCATTTAATAATAGTTTTTAATTAAACTTTAAATTCTTCAATAAACAAGGACAATCTCTTTTAATCATATTTTAAATTCTTTAATTTTATTTAGTCTTTAGTCGGTTTTATAACGGGTTAATACCGGTTGAACCTGTTAAATCTTAAATCTCTTGTCTTACCAGTTTAACTTCCGGTCTAATTTTTAAAACATTGTTTACAATAGTTTGTCGCGAAGGAATAGCATGAATAATATAAAATAACTCTAGTTAAATGCATAGATTTCACATTTATGACAAGTAATAATAACATTCAAAATTAAATAAATCATATGCTAAATTTATATTATGCATGAGTTCTAAATTCATATCAAATATTAAGTAGGATTAGAAGTAATTACATTATTGTAATTTTAATATTTAATTTTCACAAATTATAAAATTAAAATGTAAGTTGGTTATTTATTTATTGATATTTTAATTAGTTCAAATTTTGTTTGCACATATGACTAATATGAAGCATACGCAATAACCACACTTAAATATAAAAAATTGTAAATATTTATATATGTATATTAAAATTAAAATGCAGAAAAAAAAAACGCTTTGTGTGTTAAGAAAATTTTGTTACTGTTTAATTATAATATTTCTTGTTTGGGGTCTCATATTCTGCAGATAGTGTTGGTTGTCATCTAGCGGTGAAATTAAAGATTGTCTTTTTTGTGTGGAAGCTGATTGGGTCAACTTGGAGAGCACACTGAAGATCAGCCGTTCATTATTGAATTCCATCCTATTCATATTGTTATGGATTGAGACATAGGTGTTGAGGAAGACCTAAAAGCCTCTCGAGGATTAGACTAAGCCTTCACATAAATTCAAGGATAAGTGTTTTACGATGAAACTGATTACTATGTGATATTAAAATTAGGGATTCAGATAGTGGTAGCTACAAAAAAACTGTTTGGTACATAGCAATTCATTTATGCAAATTTGGGATATTACCCTTGTTTTTATTTCTATATTTAAAAAAATAAAGGGTAAATTGAATTTTAGCATGTGCATTAAAATTTAATTGACAAAAATATACTAACATTTCACTAAAATATAGGTTGAATATATTTAGGGTTTAGTGTTAGGATTTAAGGGTTTAGGGATAGAGTTTAAGTTTAAGTTTTAGGATTTAAGATTTAAAGTTTAAGGTTTAGAGTTTTAAAATGAGGATTGAGGGAGGGTTTTTCTAGCGAGAGAATTTTCTCTTAACTCAAATATGTCACTATGAGCCGGAAAAGCAAAACAATTTCTACGACCATCACAAAACGCCCAGTCACTACTATTCATCATCTTACTGCTGCCACTCCTGCCGCTGCTCCGACCACCCCCGGCGGTGGCGCCGCCGCCGCCGCTACAATCACCGGAATCCGCTTCGGTGACTCTCTCCCTTCGCCACACACATCAATCTCTTCGAAATTCTCTGATCTACACAACCCAACCATTGGTTTTGCAATTGGAACACATCCCTACCCACAAATCATCACCGAAACTTTCAACCTTCAACCTCCTTTCACCGCACCTACATCTGCCACCATCACCACACAAATCCAATCCCAACCCCCACATACGTACCGCAACCTCATCACCGAGGGAGACGTCCACGGTTGCGCAGTCGACAGGGGCAGTGGCGTTGTCGGGTCGCGCTCTCTGTCGGATCTGAAGAAGGGACCGACCGACGCCCGCACCACTAGCAATGTCCGACGCCTGCCCTCCTTTATCGGAGACCCCTGTGGCGCCGCCTGTCCCTGCGGTATCGTCTGCCCCACCGGCGGCCCCTACCCCTTCCGCTGCTGCAATCGCCGATGAGGAGATTCGATACCTGACGGAGACTGGCGCACGTGAAAAGGGAGTGGCTCCCAAAAATCTCCCTCCAACTGGTTCCTCGCAAGCCCGTGGCTTCACTCACATATGGGCCTGCTCTTGATGGGTTAAAAGAGAGGCCCATCCACCAAGACCCATCAGCCTTTGATGGGCTGAAGGGGCAGCCCAAAACTCAGGGCCTAGTAGCACTTGGAGGTGGTACTGGGCTGAAGCCCACACTACAGGCCCAACAAATTAGCCCAGTTTGTTTGAGTTACGGAGTTCAGTGTCTACTCTTCAGTAACTCAAACAAACTGGGGTCCCAACATACTAGAATGCGACATGCTATCTGATCCGTCACATTGCTCAAAGAATTCCATCCGCGAAAAGTAGCCGAAACTACACCCTCTAAGGAGGGAGAAACTACCTTGGTCTCCAAGAGACCAACCAATCCAAGATCATGACGTCGAATCCAATCTCTAATCGCTCGCTGAATGTGGGGACCATTAAGGCCCCTAATATTCCAACTTCCTATCATAGGAAATGGAATATAATAATAAGTCAGTGGAAATCAAAGAGAAGGGTGGGTTCCCTCACTCACTCTATCGCCTGTCAACCCCCGAAGAGGAATGGGCGAGTTACCAAGCAAAAAATATATGAAGATGCAATCAAATCGAGATCCATGGCTACTACTGAGAATGAAGCCTTGGAACTGAGGAGGCAAGGCATCCTGCTAGGGGTGGACCTCATCTGTAGCGCCCCACTCCCGCGTGACCTGAACCTGACATCGTTGGTGATATCCGAGTCCGTGCCCCGCGAGGGTGGCATGCTACATCAGTCAGTCGAAACTCAGTATCAATTTTTTTTAAAACATTCATTACACTCATGTGCGCGGAAAACAGTATACAATTTGAGCCCAAATGTAAAAGGAAGCATTTTCAGTTATTTACAATCATTCAATAATACTTTACAAAAGCCATTTTCAGTTATTACAAACAGTCAACAAGAATACACAAAAGCCATTTAATGAATACTTAACCAAATTGGGCTCACTATACATACAGAGCATTCTTTTACAGAGATTTTGAAAACAAATTTTATGAGACACTAATGCAGACGCGAACTGATCCCGACCTCTATCCTTCACTTGCCTACAGTAGACATACTCCCGTGTCAACCGGGGTATTCTTCAAGACCTGAAAAAATAGATGCAAATTTTGGGTGAGTTTTGCGAACTCAGAGAGGAACCATCATCGATGGTTCACCCAATTCATGCATCACACAAGTATAGTACAAAGATAGCGCAGTCAGAAATACCATATCAATATATATAAGCAGATCACAATTTTATAAGACATTCATGCCTTTTTCACATTTATAGGATTCAGTTAAGTATGTATGCAACGCACATGTGATACTTTCTCAGTTTATTATAGTGTTATAATCGAGCGCATAAACAGTGGACAGTGGACAGTGTACAGTAGACGCGTCTAGGGAGTAGGACTCCTTTCGAGCTCGAGACTCGTTTTCAGTATCAGTATCAGTGGCAACTCTGGTCACAACTGTTGTTATTACCCATTTATGCATTTGTATATGTAATGCATATGCCCAATTAACAGTCCATATAAAACAATCTGCCCCAGTAGAGGCAACGAAATGAAGCACAGTGTAGCAAGCAATGCACAATGTGCACATCCAGAACACTTCAAGCAATTAATCACGGTATCACAGTATTAGCAAACAAGTTATCACAGTATATCACAATTGATCACAGTATATCACAATTGATCATAGTAGATCACAGTTGATCGCAGCATATCACAGTATACATCCAAAACACTTCTATGTCAGATCTCCCAATTCATCGGACCACTTGTCCAGAATCCAGTCAGAAACAAAACACACTCCTAATCCCTCCATTATTCCCCACAGTAGACATATAATAATTGAGAAACCCATCTAGGTTACTCACCTGTACGTCCGAGCAAATACCTGGCAGTCTCAGTGACGTCGGTGGATCGACGCTCCAAAATAAAAGTACCTCTATAACAATTACAGTATACACACATTACCAATTGGTCATGTAGAAACAGTTCAGAATGCACATGTAACAATTAGAAAGTGCACAATGCATGTTCATGATATTCCTGGCCTTAATCCAATATTTGCCATCATAAAAATTCGTATAAAAATTAGAAATCTAACGGCACTGACGGTACTCAATTCGGACCTCTATAGGTCTAGAAATAAATAAAACAATGACTAAAAAGACCATTACCCGGACACACGTCAATTTCCCATCCAAAAATTCCCAATTTCTGATAAAATGAAATTCAATATTATACGAATCTGATGCCTCAAGAATCAGGTCAATCGGACGTCGGACGGAAAAGATATGAGCAAAAGAAGCTCAAAACCCATTAAATAAATAAATAAATAAATAACCCCATCTCGCGAGTGCGAGGCGTCGCATTCGTGAGGCCGGCTGAAAACTAGCCGCTCGCGATTGCGATCGGCTCGCGCTCGCGAGCCGTAAACAAAACACTCAGCTCACGATCGCGAGTTCCTTCATTTTTTCCTTCTCCTTTTTCTCATTTTCCAACCGAAATTCAATCATCCATAACTCTTTGCACAAAAATCAGAAAATTACAAACCATATCTCATTGGAAAGATCATGAACCTAAGGGTGTCAAAAATTCAGTCAAAGTTTCTGTCCAGTCAATGAGTTCCCAATCAGTGCAGTATTTTGTAAATTCAATAACTTCTCATTTCCTTAGTCAAAAATTACACAATAAATGTGCACAGAAAGATCAAAATGTTTTCTACTGTTATAAAAGATAGAAATAATATGGTGTGCCACTAATTGTAGATGATCACATGTATTGGAAGGGTTTGGTTTTACC
>JAOSBP010000008.1:21185235-21197318 GCA_027563825.1 Erythroxylum mucronatum
TTATTATTTATATGTAAAATATTTAAAATTATTGTTATTTCATATTAATTGTCATTATTATTTATTATTAAGATTTTTGAAAGCATGGTTGATGAAAACAATAAACTAGTAAAGTATACAGTACAACTGTATAATATACCAATATGAACTATTTTGCAATTTTAAAAATTTTAGGGACTATTTCATAAATTTTAAAAAAATCGAAACGATACCCGATACCAACCGGTGCCGGTACAGTTCCGTTCCAGAACTCAATCCGATACCAAGCCCGATACGGTATTCATAGCATTGCTCTTGCCAACTAGAATTATATTAATTTAAGAATTATATTTTTAAGTTCACAAAACTACCTCTTCTTACCACAACATTTAGTTTGGGTTTTAATTCTTATATTCAAAATCATTTTCATAATTTATGAGTGAGTTTGTTGGATGCCTCCATTTTTGTTGGTCTTCGCCAGAAATGTTGAAGTAAATGATTTTCGGTGGAACGAACATTTATCTCAGCATAAACAATTTGAGGGTTGGTTGCATCCAGGTGCATTAAGCTTATTGGACTGCAAAAGGGAAGCTATGATCTAGGCTTGATGCTGGTAAGCCTTGTCCACTCAATCGATTATAAGAACTATATGATCTTCACAAAGAGTGTAATAATACTCTGTCAAGGGTCAAAATATTAGAATTTCGAAGTCTTCACAATCTTTTTTGGAACTACATTCGATTTACTTGTAATAATTGGTTCATAAGTTCTTATTTTATGTTTTTAGTTCACACATGACTATTCGTTTGATTAATAGATGATATGTACAAATTTAGATAGCTTTGATTTCGTATAGATTGTTTGTTTACATTTTTCTTTTAGTTTTGTCGAATTTTATTTTTAGTCTGAACTTTTATTATTGGAATTTATACGGGTATATTTACAGGTAAGGATGATTTCAATTTGAAGTAACTTAAGTTCTAATACTCGTGAACAATTTTGTAAGATTCATTTATTTGTATGTAAAATTAGAATATTAGTAAGGAAGAGGATAAAAGAATCATATAAGAGTTATTAAACTTCCGCCTTTCTTTCTCTAATAATAACAATAGAGGTCTCACCATCTTTAATTCTCTAGTGATGGTTAATCTGCCTCTCTTTTCCCCACATCCAGCCCCACTAATCTCCAGCTCTCTGTTTTCGTTTATGCTTCTTTTCAAGCCACTTCACTTGTTTCTTTTCCGGCCTCAACTTTTTTCCTCTACCTAGCTCTTAACTTCATTTCCACGTCTTTTCAAGCCACATTCACTTGCTTCTTTTCTAGCCCTCAATTTTTCCCTCTACCTTGCTCTAAAATTCCCCCTCACTTTATGCAACATACACCTGCTTGATCTTCTTCACAAGCATCTGCTTTCTCTCTCTTCCTAAAAACCTTTGTCTCACTGAACCCCTCTCTAGCTGCTAGGGGTTATTTGTCATTTCCTACAGTCTGCTTTGACTATATTCCCTAATTTGGTAACCACTTTTTGAAACTTTTTTCTTGCCACTATTTTGAATTATATTCTTTTGCCTGCCAACCATGCCTGCACCTGAACCTCCTGCCTTTTGTGCAGATTCTCCCACTAATTTTTCATTGTCACCCTCCCTCACCTTGGCTGCCTCCAAGCTACCTAAAAAGGGTTCCTCTTCTTCCTCTGACCTTAAGAAGAGTTGGAAGGAAGACCAAGGAAGAGTCATTGTTTCATCGGATCTCGAAGTCCTATAAGAAGGAGCCTGATCATGGGAGTCTTTACTGGTCGGATTCTTTTTGGAGAAAAGACCTCATTTTTTGGTGTTGTAAAAGTGGGCAACCAATACTTGGAAGAACAAAGGATTGCTAGAGGTATTACTCGTTGAGAAAAACTTAGCGTTATTTACCTTTTCCTCCAATGCGCAAGCTCTTAAAGTCTTGGAAGAAGGACCTTGGTATGTGATGAACCTTTTATTGTTTCTCCAAAACTGGCAGCCGAGGTTCCAACTTGAAACAGAAAAGCTAAAGTCAGTTCCTTTATAGGTTAATCTGTATAATGTTCCATTGGAATATTGGACTACTAAGGGCCTTAGTATGGTTGCAAGTTATTTGGAGCATCCTCTATGCATGGATGAAAATACAACAAAAAGGAAAAGGTTAGGCTATGCTCAGCTATATATTACTATGGATATCTTTAAGGATTTACTAGACCAAATTCCCATTATGAGGTTAGGCTTTAAAGGAACATTATATGAAGATATTGTTACAGTGGACTACCATTAGAAGCCTTCTTTGAAGCTACAAAGAAAAAGGTGGATACCAACTGGGAAAATATTCAAGGAAGGGAATTATATGGAACTAATGGGTCTAGATCAAGATGATAAGGATGGAAATGATGAGCAAGTAATATGTCAAAATGTGACCCAAGAAAAACCAGTCATAAAGGATCAAAATTAGATGGATAAGGCTAGAAATGAGGAGATGAAACCAAGTCACAACGTGTCCAAAGTTAATCCAGCACTTACTAATTTAGATGTGAAAATCTAGCCTAAGCCAAAAGTAGAAACAAGCACTACCAAAGAAGATCCTAAGGAAGGCATGCCAGCTGTACAGGAGGGTGAAAAAGGTGATGATATGGAGGCAACCTCATCCCCTTCAACATCGAGCAATGCTAAAGGGAGAGTGGCTGCAGAACAATTTGTTAATGTCAAACGGAGGAAGGGCACTAGGAGCAAAGGCCAAAGCTCCAAAGCCATTTCTTTATGATTGTAGTTTGGAATGTTAGGAGCTTTAATTAATCTAAAAACCTCTTGGCCCTAAAGGATTTTTTAGCTAAGGAAAACATTTCGATTTTTGCTATTTTGGAAATAAAAATTAGATCAGAAAATCTCAAGTATCTTAATAAGCTAGGTAATAAGTGGAGGCTCTTCTCTAATCCTCAGGTTCATGCTTATAGCAGAATTATTGTTGGTTTTGATCCTCGAATAATAAACATTGAGGTGCTATAAATGGAGATGTAGGTTACGCACATGAAGTGGCATTTTGATGAGAAGAGTGGTAGGTCCTTGGCTCATTTCATGAGATTTTAATTCTACTCTTTATAGAACGGAAGTAGAAGGAAATTTTTCCTTAATAAATTACTCTACTGATTTCAAGTATTGCGTTGATCAGTTAGAAGTTCTAGACTTGAACGTGACTGGTCATTTTTTATCTTAGAGTAATAAGCAAACTAATGGATGGTCTCTCAGGAAAAAGCTAAATTGAGTTATGGTCAACCAAGCATGGTTACAATAATTCCCAAAAAGTAAGGTTTCTTTCTTAGACCCTATGTCTTCGAATCATACCCTAATGACTGTGGAGGATCTGTTCCTAAAGGTGAAATGTTGCCATCCTTTTAGATTTAACAACTATTCGGTTGATGTAGAGGGATTTTAGGACTACTTGAGGGAAGGGTGACAACAAATGTAAATGGTTCTTTCCAATTTAAATGTATTCAGAAGCTGAAATTAATCAGAGAAGCCTTAAAGACACTAAAGAAACAGATAGGGGAGAACACTTTTCAAGCTATATCAGTAGCTAGACACAAGTTATCCCAAGTATAACATACTCTTTCCTATAACCCTGGGGATAGTAGTTCCCTTTTATCTTAGGAGAAATCTACACTGTTAGACTATTTGCAAGCTCTAAACAATCATGCTAATGTTATGGAGCAAAGGGTCAGGGTTAAATGGCTCAAAGAAGGTGAAAAAAAAATCTAAATTCTTCTTCAGCTCAATAATTACCCGGGAGAGCTATAACTCTATAAAGGGAATTACCATGCCAGATAGGAGGAAGATAAGTAAACATAAGGATTTACTAAAAGAAGCTGAGAGGTTCTTCAAATATATCTATATCTCTCGAAATACAACTGTGCACACTCAATTCTTGGATTCTGTTATTCATAACAAGCTATCCAGTGAAGACAAAACTTTATTAACTAGAATTGTTGAAGATTCGAAAATAGAGAAGGTTGTATTCCAAATGAATCCTAAAAAGGCTCCAGGACCTGATGGATTCAATGGGTTATTTTTTCAGAAAGCATGGCTTGAGATTGGCTTGATGGTGAGAGCAGTTGTCAAAGATTTCTTCTCTTCAGGAATTCTTTTAAAGGAAATTAACACAACCTATCTCTGCTTTGTCCTTAAACTAAGCAATCCAGCATCTTTGGAGGACTACAAGCCTATTGCTTGCTTAAATTTCTTATATAAAGTGATGGCAAAGATTATTGCCAATAGAATGAAAATTGTTTTGGGGTCCTTGATTAGTGACAATCAAAGTGCTTTCTTATAGGGCAAACAAATAGGGGATAACATTTCTATAGTACAAGAATTGCTAAGAAGTTACTCGAGAAAGAAAGCTCCAAAGAATTGTGCTTTTAAGATATATTTTAAGAAGGCTTTCGACAGTGTAGGATGGAACTTTATATTGAGACTACTTGAAGTGATGGGTTCTCCAAGAGTGTTCATTAAATGAATTGAAGTTTCTATTACTACCCCTTTTTATGTTGTTATGGTTAATGGAACTCGTACAAAAAAAATTCGTTGGAAAAGAGGACTTAGGCAAGAGGATTCTATGTCTCCTTAATTATTCATATTATGCATAGAGGCTCTAACTTCTCTCTTAAAGTATAATATTGGTAGGGGTTCACAGTTTAAACATCATAGCCAATGCAAGAAAGTCTCTTTGGTGAACTTATGCTTTGCAGATGATCTTTTCCTATTCTCTAAGGTTGATGAGATTTCTATCAAGCTCCTTATGGCTTCTTTGAACCAATTTAGCTCTATGTTTGGACAGACTATTAATTATAATAAAAGCCACTTTGTTCTCTCTAAAAGTGCAGATCACATGGAAGGACGAGTTTCCGGCTTAACTGAAATGCTACAAAATCAAAGTCCTCTATTCTATCTAGGCCTACCAATCACTTCCAGAAAGATCCAATTTTGGGAATGTTATCCTCTCATTGAAAGAATTCAAAAGAGACTGTCCTCGTGGACCAACCGTGCTCTATCTTTTGGTGGAAGGTTATAACTAGTAAATTATTTGCTTAACTCCATGCATACTTATTGGTCCTCGGATATGGTGCTTGCAAGGGGAGTAACTAAATCATTAGAAAAGCTAATGAGAAACTTTCTAGGGGAGGAAGTGTCCCTAATAAGGGACATGCCTAGGTTAAGTGGATTGATGCCTGCAGACCTAAGAGGGAGGGAGGGCTGGGAATTAGTCCTATTAAGCTGTCTAATAAAGCTCTCTTGATGAAAAAATTCTAGTCTATACTACAATGAGAGGACACCTTATGGGTAAAATGGTTCCATGCTTATGTCCTAAAAGGTCAAAGTATATGGACCGTTAACCCAAAATCCTCCTAATCTTGGTTTCTATCATAACTGTTGAAGACAAAGGAGGAAGTGGGTTCTGAAATTTCATGCAAGGGGATGGAGTGAAAGCTAAATTTTTGTATGACAACTGGTCAGGAAATGGACAACTAATCAGAAATTAGATTGCTATTCAATCATTGAGCTACCTTCCCTCAACTGCTAAGGTTAAGGCCTTTATTAGGAAGGGTTAGTGGGATAAATTTATGGCAGAAATTCATTACCCACAACCCAACTACTCCCTTAACTTACTAATACCTAACAAATACATTTGGAGAAACCACCCTCAAGGTATATTCACAACAAAAAGTTGTAGGGAATGGCTGTTTCGGAGAAATTCCAAATTGGAATGGTATGAAGTGGTTTGGCATAAAGAGCTACTGCCTAACTCTTCACTCATCCTATGACTCACTACCTTAAACAAGCTTAGTACTATGGATAGACTTTCTTTCCTGAATTCAAATGAGGTTTGTGTCTTGTGTAACTCAGGACAAGAGAATAGGGACCACCTATTCTTTAAGTGTCCCTTCTCTAAAGACATTTGGTCTTGGATAAGATATAAATGTTTATGGTCCTTCAGCACAATTCAATTCACAGTGATACTGCAGTGGTTTAGCAGACTAAAGTCCATTTCTTATTCTAATTCTCTTATTAGTCTACTTTCCTTTGCGACTTGCATTAAGGAAATATGGGCAGAAAGGAATATATGTAGATTTCAAAACATTAGTAGAAATTCACATCAGGTAAGAGAGTGCATTTTCTCCTCTAGCTCTATCAAGGAATGCTCATCCTAACTTGCTAATGTATGGAGAATATAGAGAAACATTCATGCCAAAAGTAGCAAGCAATTCGAAGCTAATATTTATTGATAATATGGAAGGCATTGGAAAAGGGCCTTACTGTTCAGCTAACGAAAAGGAGATTCCATCGGGGCTTAAAAATAGTGTTTAGGATGCTCAACCAATGTCCTGGTACATAAAGAGACAAGAAGGGAAAGATTAAGGGAGAAATATGAGGAAGAGAAAAATGGTTTTATGGATGATTTGTCTTACCTTTTAATCGCCAAAGGATGGGCTGGAGCGCTCATGCTACAATGGCTAGGCAAAAACCTAATTGCTTGGTCATTTGTCTCTAAGCTCATTCACGGCACATCAAGAGGGTGGAGATCGCAGATACTCCAACCCTAATCTGGAAAAGTTTGAAGGAAGATTGTGGGCATTAGTTTTTTGTTTTTCCCATTTTGGTCTAATGAGGGTTTTAATCTGTATATGGAATGTTGTCGTTTTGGGGGACTTGTTATTTATGAGTAACGTTGTCGTTTTGGTTTATGGGTGAGTCTTTTGTCTCCCTAATTTTGTATTCCTCTTCTATCTTTAATCAATATTTTTTAATTTCTCAAAAAATTATATATGTTTTCTTTTTTTATACTTCTATTTCTTATATTAGAGATGACATTACAACAAGGATAAATAACTTCTTCAAATAAGGCAAGATGCTCAAGGAGATAAATTCAACTTTATTAACACTAGTTCCAAAGATCCCTAACGTTATTGTGATTACTGATTATAAACCTATTGCATATTTAATCTAATATACAAATTCATCTCAAAGGTAATTTTAAAAAAACCAAAAGAGTTCTCTTTATAATTATTGGTAAGGAACAATCTACTTTTGTCTCACGTAGGAAAATTGAGAACAACATTTTGGTACTTTAAGAGATATTAAGAGACTATCACAATGGGGGAAGCATAAAGATATGAACACTAAAAATAGACCTCAAGAAAGCTTTTAACAACTTACTTTGGAATTTCATCTTAAAGGTGTTGTAGTGTTATGGATTCCCTCTTTCATTAATCAATTAGATTAAAATAGAGTATCATAACCACCTGTTTCTCAACTCTTGTGAATGATGAACCCACAAAATATCTCCGAGGAATGAAATGGCTAAGAAAAGGGGACCTTTTGTCCTCTTACGTATTTGTAATATGAATTAAAGTCCTTCCCTTAACAATAAGAAAATATATCAAAGGTTGCAAAGGGCTAAAATATCATCATAAGTGTAAATCTTTGAAACTGTTTCATCTTTTTCTTATTAATGACCTATTAATCTTTTGTTATACAAATGAAGACTCAGTTAAAATGATCGTGAAAGGCCTTAAAAGTTATGAAAATTATAACTTGCAAGAAAATAAGGAAAACCCTAAATATTAATCTCTTATGCTAACAATAGTATTTATGAATGTTTGAAGGGCATCATTTCTAACAAAAGGAGTTGCCAGTCAAGTACCTCAAAATGCCACTTATCACTACCAGATAGATAGCAAACGAATGTCTCCCTTTGATTCAAAAAGTAGAGACTAGAATCACACCTAAAATCAAAAGGTTTTTATTTATGAATAGACTCCAATTTATCCTATCAATCCTCCATTGTATCCAACTATACTAGTCATCCATTTTTCTGTTGCCTTCATCCACTTTAAAGGCAATTGGGTAGAGATGCAGGAGTGTTCTCTAGGTAGAGAATTTCACTTTTACATATACCAAACAAGAGATTGACTGGAGAATATCATGCACCCCTAAAATAGGAGCATTAAGGTTAAATCTTTCAAAATCATAGAACAAAGTCCTCTTATTCAATCAAATATGGGCTTTGTTCACAAATAGTTTTTGGGTTAAATGGATGAACAACAACATACTAACAAAACTAAAGTTTTTTAGTCGAGAAACCAAACCAAAGGCTTTCTTAGAAGGCCACACTGGTCCAACTTGAAAGTTTGAATCATCTCTTTCGACCATGGTCTCTAAGTAGAGTTTAAAGATCAAGTACTCTGAGTAAAAGATCAAGTTCATTGATGAAGACTATAATGACTAATCAATAGTATCTATGTATCGTAGATTCTTGTATCTTTAGGGAGATTAGTTATTTGAAAAGGTTCTCAATCTTATTAGAGAGAGTTCTTTTACAGAAGAAGGAAGATGGGTAAGGAAAAGGGTGAAAGAAAGACAAATAGGATCTATCACAAAAGTGGTGGATGTACTCATGGTTTATAAATTTCCCTACTACATATCATCAATATTCTCTCTTTTTCGATATGGGGTATTATTAGACTAAAACCATGTTCAAGAGTAAACGATCTTAATCAGTCTTCTAATCCTTGAGCCTTAGGATCAATAGTCTAGCAGGGGATTAGGTTTCCAATCAATATATCGAACAATCTGGATCTGATACCACAGAAGCCATACTGAGAGATGAACTTAATATTAGTCATAAGTATGCTAGCCAACAAAAATGAACCCCTATGATGGGTATCAAATGTCTCAAGACCTACCTCTTAGATAACCATAAACCAATTTTGAGTTATCTCCCAATATAACCTTAGTAAGAGTTTACGGTTTGATATTTTCTAATGTATAGCATCCCTTCAGAGATGCAAATGCAGAACATACTCATATCCCCTTATAAGAGCTAGACTACTAATGACTCAAGTTTTTAGGGGAGAAGGACTTTTAGAAAGAAGCTATAGAGGAATAACTAGCATTATTTTTTTCTTTGTAACCCCTAACTAAAGGCAATTTTCTACTTATATAAGAAGAAGAGGTTACAAATAGACTTTTTTTTTTTTTGGAAATGGTAACATATATATTAATTAAAGAGAAGGCTGTACAAGAAAGAAGATGAAATGCAAAGACCACAGGCGGTCTGCAAAACCAACAAAGCCACAGGCGGCTCAAATACAAAGTAAAAACAGGCCACAAGGGCGTAGGAAATACAGGGAAACAGCAAGGCACCTAAGAGTCCCGCGGAGGAGCAGGCAGGAGGTCGGCAGGGGCCAACAAAGCATCAAATAGGAGATCGCCGAGATGGCCAACATACCGAGGCCGGTGGATACTACTAGGGATAGAGGCCTCCGAACTCAGAACACAGGGCATCAGACTGGGCGTAGCCAGCTGCTCTGGAAGCGAAGGGGCAACAGCAGAGCAAGGAGTGAGAGGCGGGCCCGAGGAGGGACCAGGAGAGGGGCCCGAGGAGGGGCCAGCAGCGGGCCCCGATGGGGGACCAGGAGCGGGGCCTGAAGTGGGGCCAATAGCAGGGCCCGGGGGGCCAGTAGCGGGGTCCAGTGTGGGGCCAGCAGCGGGGCCGAGGTGGGGCCAGCAGCAGGGCCCGAGGTGGGGCCAGTGGTGGGGTCCGGTGTGGTGCCAGGAGTGGGGCCCGGGAGTGGGGCCAGCGGCGGGACCCGAGGAGGGGCCAGCAGCGGGGCCCGAGGAGGGGCTAGGGGTGGGAGCTGGAGCGGAGCCCGAGGCGGGGCAGGAGCCGATGGCATGACCAAAGACGTGACACTAGGAACACCGCTTGGGTGTCCACTCATACTCAACCCAAACACGTTGCGGCTGGGCATGGAGACAGCTAACGAACTCAATCTCACGAAGCAGTTCATCAGAGGTGGAGAGGGCCACGTAAACCCGAGCAAAGGAGAGGCGGGTGCATTCCGCAGTAAAACGATCACAACAGAGAGGGGTGCCAAGCTGACCTGCCAGAAGATCGAGGCACTCGGCATTCCACGCGGGAAGGGGCAAATCGTACAGGCGAACCCAAACCGCAACATCCATCACCCGGGATTTATCAAAAATAAAACGCGAGTGCCACTTCTGCAAAATCAGGAGATGGCGGCCAAAGAACCAGGGTCCCTGCTCAAGAACGGGAAGAAGGGCGGCCTCCGAAGTGAAGCGAAAGAGGAAAAACCCAGTACCCGTGGAGACGACATCCTCCATACAAATAGACACACCCATTACATTACAAATAGTACAATAATTTAGCTTAGTGAAGTCACTGACATCGTCACATGGTATGGGTCCACAAATAAATAGACACAATAATAGTACAATAATTTAGCTTAACGAAATCACTAAGTTTCGTCACATTGTTTGGGTCCATATAGACACACATAATAGTACAACCATACATAGTGAAGACCTACTTTTATTTTGATGGTAGGTCCTACTTATTCTTCCATTGGATAGGCTCATGGGATGGAGACAAATTCTCTTTATAATCTGTGATGCCTCTAACAGACACTCATAGGCCCTGTTTGGCAAACAACTGATTGTATTAGCTGTTAGTTGATTCTATCAGCTGATTTAACCAGCGGATTGCATTAGCTGTTTGTTAAAGATGTTTAGTAAAATTAATTGTTTAGTATTAGCTGTTTATGTGTAAAATGATTTATAAGGACATGACTTTAAAAAAATTATAAGGGTATGAATATTATATTTCTTAGTATTTCATTGAGTATTCTTATAGGAATTTAAATTTTAGATATTTAATTATACAAAAATTAAGTTTATAACTTTAATTAAAAACATAGAACATTTAATAATAATAATAATAATGTTATAATTGATTCAATTAATTAAACTACTAAGTTTTTTATATTTAATATGATTTTTTAATATTATTTATATTATAGATAAATTATCATATCAAATTTTCTAAAATCAAAATAAGTTAACATTAAGTTTATATTTGGAATATAATACATTCCAATTTAAGTTACTAGCCTTTTGCTTAAGAAATAAGAAGTAATATATATCACAGAATATTACATTTTTTATTTTTATATAAAACTAAATTATTAAATATCAAAATCGAAGGATCAATATTAAATTACCTAAATATTTTAAGTAAAATTTGTGGAATGCATCATTTTTATAGCATAGTTAAAGTCACCACTTGAACCTCCTTGATTTTGCATTGCCATCTTTTTTACATAAACTTATTTTCTAGCCAAGCATAGTTGATGAGTTATACACTGTTTCAGACTAAGCTGAACGAAGGATATCAACCATTAAGGTGGATCTATGGAAGTTCACCAATAAAACAAGCTTGAAGGAAACAGAAAGTTGTGAAACTTCTAGTTCTGAAGCAACCAGGTATCAGTTAAATAAGAAGGAAGTAAAAAAGAACTACTATACATCACGCTTTATTACTTTAGAATACGTGAGACTTGAAACAAAGACCATGTCTTTTTCGTCATCTATTTTCTCTAACTCAAAAACTTAGTTATGTTTCACCTCAAAACAAGGTGGGTTGACGACCAAGCCTTTTGGGTATTCCAAAATTCTGATACGCTCTAATTTTACCATCCAATGTGGCTGTCACAATTACCATGCCCCATGTTGATGATTGCACCAAAGATGAGTTGCTTCCCTGAGTCAACACGACCATAAAGTAACATAAAGTCCAAGTTTAAAATAAATAAATCTTACCATTTCATTAGACATGAACCAAATACCTATACAAGTAAAGAAAAACTAGTATCATCTTAACCAGAAAAAGAAAAAGAAAGTCTAGGTATGTGGTTCAGCCGGATTCTGCAAGGCTGGCATATCACTGTTTTGATCCACGATCTTGTAGAGCTTTGCCTATGAAAAACCTGCAAGACAAACAAAGACTTTCCGGGGGTTATTTCCCGGAAGGCCCCTCCGATGCTCAAGTCAGTGTTTTGTTTTTAGAGGTTTAGGTTTTGGAGAACAAGAAGACAACTAGGGTTTTCAGTCTGTACCTCTATCATGGTTGAACATTACCTTATATATGCGGTAGGTTGCCATTAGGTTTACGTGGATTATCGCGTTTGCATGGGAGTCTAACTCCCGGTGGGCCGAATAGGCCGTGGTTGTTGGGCCCT
>JAOSBP010000008.1:21202920-21219971 GCA_027563825.1 Erythroxylum mucronatum
TTGCATAACAATTATTCCAGGGATTTTATCTTTATGATTAATAATTAAATAATTAAAATGCACAAAGATAAAGAATGTCTTTTATTGAATAAAACAAATTTTATACAATTAAAGTACAACCATAAATTGGCTGCAAGGGCATAAACCAACAAGAGCTAGCCTCAAAATATTGTAAAATCGAGTTAGAGAGATCACTAAGGAGCAAAGGTCTGTCTGAATAGTGGGTATGAAATTTTGAAGTCCATAGTTTGAGGCCTTTGGATATGATGTATTGGCGTAAGAGGTAGGTATAAAGGAAAAGGTTGGAGGTTAGGATCATAGATAGTCTTTGATTGATATCTAGCTCTATCTGACTCTACTTTTCTTTGTTCTTCACAAATCCTGTATAACTCTTTTTCTTTCTGCGAAAATTCTAGGCCAAAATAATGTTTTTCCACATATTTTTTAAATTCTTGTGCTTCATAAAGTAGCTTTTGATGTAACTTCTGAATCTAGAATGACACCATATCTAGCTTGGTATGCAAATCTTATGTTTATGCATTCAAACCTTCAAGTTTTGAATTAATACGGTGATGCACTCAGTTTTGGACAACTGTATTTTCATTATGCCAATTTAATACTTCTTTGGTAGGAGAAACATGTAAGTAAATGCCTTAAAGGGATAGTTGTGTAGCTATCAAAAATGGACGAGCTGCCATCCTAGTCGTCTCAGTCGTCTTTCTTTCTAAAGGAGGGAACTTTTTATCATAATGCTTTGATGGCTGCATCAACAAGCAGGGAATTGGTTCCGTAATTCTTTCTAGAATTGTCAAGAAGATTGGATTAGGACAAGAAGAAGTCATCAGATGGCTATATCCTACTTCTTTTAGAAGTTGATGGAAAGTTGTTGGTCTTGAGCTAGGATTTTTTTTTCTATGTCAAGATAGAGTAATCCCTAAACTGTTTTTGAGGATGCTGTTGGGGTCTACATTTATGCTTTTCTTTTGCCCTTTGATTATAATAATCCTTCACTTTAGAATCTGTATCTAAAGCATCATCTTTAGAACAATGCCAAATATCACATCTTTGTTTTCTGCAAGCACAAAATCTTTAATAAATGCTTGCACGAATAAAACCGTCAGATGCTTAATTGATGAGACAAAAGTAACCAAGGCCTAGGTAGCCAGTTCTTCGCGATAGCTCATCTTGCAACTTCTCCAAAAGTACAGGAAGGATCTTCACTCATTTCTGTGTCATCAGAATCAGGATAGTCCATCAGAGCACACATGCATCATCCAATAACTGGGCAGCTGCTTCAGCGATGGAGGTAAGTAAATGGCGTAACTTGCAACTATACATTGAATATTAAGGGGGCTTTATCTACTCATTTGATGCCCACATATTCTACAGAGACAGCATTGGGTATATAGCATACACATTGGAGCTTCACTCTGAAGTGTTATATGCTACCCCTTCCACATTGATTAAATCCTACACATTGAAGATATTGCCTTTGTCCCTTGAAGATGAAATCACTTCCACAATATGTTATTGATCTCGAGGGCCATCGAAAGATTGGGTCTTTCTCAGATTCCAGTGAAGACCCTCGTGGATACTGTGAAAAAAGTCACTTGTAGAATCCACTTGGCATGCAGTAGGCACCGGCCAGGGTGCCATGCTGCAGACTAGTGCATCACCTGCCTCTAACTGTTTCCTGTCCTTGCCATCGAATGACGCCCAAGCAGGGCTCCTGCTGTTGAAAGGTATTTGCACTCGTATCGTGACATGTTCAGGTAATATCAGTGGTCGAAAGGATAAGGAATGCGGACAGATTGGTGTAAAGAGAATGCCCGGTACCTGCAATTGCAGGGGAGATAAAAAAATACAATACTAGTTATGCACCACGAGGATAGGATTGCCTCTATTCTCTTATCTAATCAAAATAATTCTACGTAGCATGCAAATTGCTTTAGCATGACAAGTTCAATTACGCAACAATGTTATCAACAAGTCCCCCATTGTTTATGTCTCGAGCTTCAACGCCTTCAACTTGGAGTAACCATTTTGCAGTTAATCAGTCAAAACACACTCAAATTAACGAGTTGGATGCTTGCCACTCAGCAATTGTTGCAAGAGACCCTGATTTATCTTAATAGCAATCGGCATATGCTTATCCCTTTCGTAATTCATTAACTGTATCAGAACTATCTACATCCCTCATCTAATTTTACGTTCTTACTTTTGACAAATTGACTTGTTAAGCATCTTTTGTTCTATACATGTTGCTATTCACAAGAATAAACTAATAAAAAGTAGTTAAATAAAATTATGAGAGGAATCAACAATTTATGTGTGCCAACGACTCCCAAATATAGTTGCTTTCCTTAAAGGTGCACATGGAGAAGTAGGCTTATATGACAATACCTGTGGATGGACCATTGATCCTCCAGCTGCCAAAGAATATGCAGTACTACCAGATGTTGTAGACAAAATTAATCCGTCTCCTTGCACACATGTGACAAAGGAGTTGTCACAGTAACATTCCAAATTTGTTAGGAAGGATGATATCCCCCGGTCTATTGTTACCTCATTCAAAACCAGAATAGGCTCCTCAGTTTCATACTCATTTTTGGCAGCATCTCTTATAACATGACATTGCAACCGATTTCTTAATGTTATACTGATCGGACCCTTCAGAATTGAATTAAGGCAGTCTCTGTAGTGTTCACTATCTAAACAAATGTTAAAGGGTAGTTTCAAGTCTGGTATGATGAAGAAACGAGTATCGAACAAGATAATTTCCAAAAATAAAAGTAGCAAACAAGATAATATGATTCTATGAAAACACGCCACCATTTACGACCTTCTGAACTTTTGCGATAAATTTGAGATAGTGCAAAAAGGATACGGAATGGTGTCATGAAGCCAAGAGATCCTAAAGAAAATGGCACAATAGGAGGAACAGGTCCTTTAAACATTGACGCTGCCTGCACGTGGAATGAAGTTTGAATACTTGTAATTTAACATGAAGATGGGTGTAGGTCAGTAACCCAAGAGTCGTATACATACCCAAAGGACAGTACCATCTCCACCAAGGGTTACCACAAGGTCAACGTTTGTGTGCAGGAGCGAAACTTCTTGGTCTGCAGTGAAATGATGTGAAAGAAGAATGGAGTTAAAATCCTGAAACCATAAAAAGGAGTTGTTTCCTCTATGCCAGTTAACCAAGAGTATCTCTCAGAGCTATAAGAGCTGCTCACCATCTTTCCAAGTTTTTACAAAGCTGAAGTAAGATGATTCTGTTAGAAGTTCACCCTTCACACGTGGTTCCACATAAATGTTCAACTGCCTATGCTCTTTTAACCATCTGGGAATGGAATTGAGCAATCAGGTTTACAGAAGTAAAACACAAGTCACCATTCCAACCAAATTATTCTGAAGCTCGAGAATGAAATATAAATAAGATGCAAAGTTGGGAGACCACATATAGAGGTTCATGAACAGGAACATTGTTAACAGCTATGCTTCCTGGAAATCACATTAATCAAGATACCATCTAGCCAAAACCTCTTATTTATCAAGCTAAAATTCTTAGTGAAGACAGAGTCATGGCATGGACAATCTTACAGAATGGTATATCAGCATCAGTTTGTAACCACTCAACATTGACTAAAGCAAAAGTTTTGACAGTATATACTAACAGCATTCCCACTTTTGGCTTTAAACACTTGAGGTCCCCTACATATTGAGAATATGAAATTGGCTCTAAGCCTTCAAGAAGATGGAAGTGCTAATAAAGAATTCTCTGAAGGGTGATTGTTTGTGATCAGAAGTGGTGACTTTTCTTCCAATTTTTGACTTAAATGAAATTGATTTCAATACCATAGAGCTTTCCAGAAAGAAAAAGGGCTTGTAATATGTAAAATCAAGCAGCAATTCACTTGACAAGAATCCACATGGTCACAAATTTCAAATGCACCTGAGTGCTGGCTGGGAAGCAAATGGGATTTACTTCCCCACACATGACAGGAGGTGATCTAACCTTGCCAACTACAAATTTAAGTTCGTTCGATGCAATGTGCCTTCCCTAATGACTACAATGCATGATCCTTGCAGCAAATGGAAATTAACAACTAGAATTTCTTAGGGCTACTTCAGACAGCCATACTTTTACAGAATGACAATAACAAGTGAAGGATGAGAATGCTTCAAAAATACCGAATGAAATCTCAGTATTCACACCTGATCATTTCAACACACAGAATTCGAACAGAAGTTGAATTTGGTTTGGTCAAAATAAGCACAGTCTGCGGACTGGATTCCCATTTCAAAGAAATCTGAAAGAAGAAAAATTGTAAAACAATCAGATGGAAGAGTGGGGAAGCCCCTATACAAACTCCAATTTGAAAGAAAATAAGTGAAAATCTCTTGAAATGGTGAATAATAAAATTCAGCTATCATTATTTCATTTTTGGATTCATTATGTTCTAGTTTTGATTCAAAAACCTGACGCAAATAGAACCATTATATGTAGAAAGAGGAAAAGGTACTTGGTTGCTGCTGCGACCTGCAGTTGTTATATTTCCTCTTTCAAAAGAGACAACATCATGTTTGTGCTGGTCACTGTTTTCACCTTTGCACCACCATGAAAGCTTAAAAGATGCCTGTCTCAAACATTTGAGTGATAGTTCAATTAGGCATCTCACATTACCAATTTGTCACAATATGCATACGTTCTAAATCTATCATTTCAACTACATATTGTAGGCTTTCTATGATTCCTAGGATCAACTTCCTGGAACAACATGTATTCTGCTATAAAAACACAAATAGCAGTTAGTTTCTACAAAGAACAAGGGAGAAAAAGTTACCAAGAGCAATGACGTAACTTCCAAACATGTAATGCTAGATCATGTGAATCTAATCTAGATTAATCATATACGATGTACTACAAGCCAAATTAGCAGCTAGTCAATTGGAGCACATGTAAGAGATACCTTTCTCATCATCTTACTCTGAAACATCTGGCCACTTGATTCACTCGCTCCATCATGAAGAATTTCATGGGAACAGATTCCATTAGTACAACAATATCCAGCTTGCTCGTTGGCTTGATTCACCAAAACGTGCTTGTTTGCGGTGTTGTGACTCTTCTCATCAACAAAATCACCATTTGACATCCCAGATGAATATTCTGAAGTACAAACCGACAAAGATTAATTAATTAAAAAGATGGTCAAAAACATAAATCTTTTACAAGACAAGACACAAAACGTAACAATTGCAATTTAGGGTGACCCAAGTACTCCTTTGTGCATTAACTTCAAAAACTGAGAAGGGGAACAGATAAGGGAAAAGGGGAAAGGGGAAAAGGGGAAAGGGGAAAGGGAAAAATTTTAGCTAGTTGAATTCATCATGTGACTCGAGAAAGTATGAATCTAAACGGCATGTGTTTTCCGTGGAAGATAAGAAACAATACTAAAAAAGTATCCCTCATGCATCAAATACATTTCAAGTTCCACCACTTCCAGGTGCTTAGATGGCCAAGGAAACACATAATGGCTAGCAAAGCATAGAATTTACAGGTATGCTTGCCCAAAGTTTTGTAAGAGCTTTCATGAATTCATGAAAATACCAAAGGAATCAAAATCATCCCATCAGATTTCTTCTGAAGATGATCAGAAAGGAAAAAAAAAAAAGAAAACACATTACACACACGCAAATAAAATTATGCATTATCCTATCATACACATATATGTATCTCTGTTCTGGCTTGCTGGTTAATTGAAAGGCTTATATCTAGCATTGATCATGCATCACTCCAGAATCACTATCCTTCTTCCGCATAATGGCTCAGATAGAAGAATCTCATAACAGTCACTAGCCATCTGGTAATATTTCAAAAGGCATATTCCATAAATTTTTCTTGCGATTGCCAGTCACATGATGAAATTATATTCATGTTACTTGTGTGCCTTGTTGATGCGTTTTGTTCCCTTCCAGAATACTTAAATGCACCATTCCATGTTGCACAATACAGCCATAAATGGACATATCTCACTTTTAGGTCCTGGACCCTCAATGGGAGTCAAGTTATGAATGAACTCAACTCAAAATCAATTACAAGAAGCTAAAGCCTCTTTTGCACTTAAAATTGGAGAGCGAGAAGATCAGGGGTTTGAAAGAAAAAAAATGTAGGTGATCACTACTCACTCTCAAATTCTAAGTTGATAAATATATTAGTCCCTCTATGAATATCCCAGTATAACTCTAAAAAACAATTCTCATATAGCTAGATTGAATCCAACAGCAGCACTCACAAAGGAAATAGGTCGGATCTCACTCTCTCCCTCATCTAAAGACAGTGAAATTTCACCTATTCACTTCTTAAGTAAAGCAACCTTTTGCAACTAGGAACTAAAAGTAATACTAAATTACCAAGAAACAAATCTAATTAAATAACCTCACCGCAATAAAAGCATCTCCCCTAGCCTAAGTCACTAGCACCATCCGAGGTCTTCATGGCATCACAATGACTCATCTTCTAAACAACTGCATAAGATTTTAAATGACCTCAGAAATTTGATGTCTGCAGAAAATTCCTGTACATGCCATTTAGACATCATACCAGTAAGATTGATGCACAACTTTAACTTCAGTAAGTGCCACAAGCTATGCCACATCATGCAAAAGATGATGCACATTTCTTCAAAAAGAGAACCAGTATCACCATGTAAGTCCACGTAAATTAAAGTAAATGCCTTCCAAAACTCTCCTATTTTGTTCTTCCCAAGTTTCCCATCAGATAAGACATGGAAGCATTAATCTTCTGACTCCAATTGCATTACATAGTGAAGTTTGAGTCCACCAAGTTTGAAGCAACTCAAAGGTCTAGTTTGCCTAAGAGTAGAATATCCATAATCTGATGATACTAAATCTGAATTTCAAACAAGCTCGCCAAACTAAAAAGTGGCCCAAAATTTAAGCACCTGTATAAACAAAGCCCCAATATGCCTAAAACGTGTGAAAAAATGTTCCCAAACAAGAAAAAAGATATATCTCCTGTCTAATGAGGTCAAAATATTAGCAGGTAAGTAGTCTAACCAACAAAAATAGGCTTTGTTCCAATCAAAGAATGGAGAGTGAGAGAAAATAGCAACTAAGGGCACATTTCCTGAAACTTAATATCAGAGAAGCATCTTCGATATTCAACCTTTTAGAATGTAAATCAAATTTTAGTTAAAATGCAAATAAACATTTGAATAAGTCAAACCTTTCAATCAGTCTACGATAATCTAATCCTTGACCCCAAAAAAAAAACAGAATTGAGGTACGAAGAAGAAGTCACTTAAAGAGTATGAAGACAGGAAGTTAGAACATCAAGTAAAAATGACATTAAATATGTCCCACAAATGGATATTGACAGGATGTCCTCAATGTATCCTCCACTGTAAAAACTCAATGCAAATACATATTCATCTTTCTTGAAGGTCTCTTTCCTAAATACTGACACCTTTTTCTTTTCTTTTAATCTGCAAAACATAAATGCAAAGATTGTTTTCCCCATAACTCAGGAGAAGTATTTAGCACAGGGCCCCCACCCATGGACTTGTTTAACAGAGAACTTGTTTAGAAGGACATCCAGAGTTGAAACATACAAACTTCATGAAAAAAGGAGCATTTATCTCAACTTAAATCGCCACTGCTAGGTAATGACTTTCTGAATAGCAAGTACAGATTCATTCTTAAGATAGTCACACAGCCAAGACAACTTCACCACCATGGCTCCATATTAAAGACAATCGTGCACATAGAATAAGGACATCCAGCTGGACAGCAAAAGATATCACAACTGTGGATCACTAAGTAATAAGCCAAAAAATTTAACGCTCAAGTCCACATCAGACATACTACAATGTGCCTAATGATATCAAAAATACCAACAGGGCATGAAAAAGGAAACTACTGTTTATACATATGGTCTTAAAACCTTTATTTTCCAAGTGCTGATTTCGCGCCCTCTCAAGTTCATATCTACGTTTCCATTCAGCGGCCTCAGCTTGAGCAGAAGCCTTTCCCTCAGCAGCACGTCTCAATGCCTTTGCAACAGCTAAGATGGAAAATTGCGCATCAAATTTATGGTTCTAGTTGACATTCTCAAGAATGGGATATGCAGATTCTAGAATTAGACATGAGCATACTTCTTAGAGCTTCTGAGAACTCTATAAGATGGTCATCAGTTCCTTGGATAGGAGTCTGTTGAAGAAGCTCCTGCACTGCCTTCTCAGAGTGCATTAGAGAAAGTGAACCACTATATCCATTCTCAGGCTGTGAGCATGAAAAATTTGCATCTCCATGTCCACAAGAACCCTGTTGAAAGAAAGCGTAATGTTATTTCTGAGAGTTATGTGATAATGACTAGATTTATAATATCGCATTGAATGAGAAAAGAAGAACTGCAATGTCCAGTAACATGGAAGGGTAAAAAAAAACCACGAAAAAGGAGTTCATCAACACTAATTTTGAGAAGACAATAGAAGCAATGTCATTTATCGTTGTCCATTATGTGCACTTGCAAAGGTAACTAAAAGCGCAACTCCAAAATTAATTGCCCAAATGGTGAAGAAGAAGCTCCAAAATTGTCTGATGTACATATTGAGTTGGTGAGATCACGAATGTTATCTAACCAAATATCACTAAAAACAAAAAAAATACTATATAGAGTTTTCTTTAGTTCCATACACCTATGACCTATCATGCTTGGAACATCCCAAATCTATGGCGCCGTATAAAACCGTTAAAGTCGTTAACTGGATGAAATTTGAGGTTTTGTTCTACAATAGCTATATAACATCTCCAATCAGGTAATCAAACCCCAAATAAAGTGACAATCTATATAACATCTCGAATCAAGTAATCAAACCCCAAATAAAGTGACAATCTTTTCAAGTAACAAGCATACGGAGTCTCACGGGCACGAGCTTGGAAATCACATATACATTCTGGCAAGCCACGCAAATGAAAAGTAGTCAATAAAAGTGGCGGTATGGAAAACTCAGTAGGAGTGAAACCAATCATGACTACAGGGAGATCCAAAGTCAGGATCGACAAACATCAAAAGTCAAAAATCCCCCTACATAAATTACAAAAAGCTTCGAACTTGATGATACCCACAAGCGTATATGCATATAGAACACATAATAACAAGGAAGCAACAAGAAAGAGAGATGATTACGGTAGAATTGAGCTTGCTGGGAGCCATAACCGACTGACTGGAGATGGACATACAGTGAGTGAGATAGAGAGACAGAGAGTGAGAGTCTCTAGGAACCCTTTTACAGAATGGTGATGCACATAAGCAGGATTGTTGTTAGAGAGAAAGTCGTTGGGATTAAAAGACCTGTTAAGAATATAGAGAGCTACAGAGGGTGGAGGAGGACTTGTGGTATAAATATTGTTGGGTTGAGTGGGAGGGAGATATGGGTAGACCCCACATAACGCGTGGCAAGTTTCAGAACTGACCTTCTCTGTCTCAGACTCTCAGTTGGGTGGATGTTGGAAAGTACATAGAGAGAGACAGAGAGTTAAAGATGCAAGACTTTGGTGCTTCCCCAACCATATGAAACGAAACCTTAAAAACTAGGTAATGCCATTTATGCTTCTTTTTCTTTCTTTCAGTCTCTTTGCCTTTCTCTGGGATGGAATCTAATAGGGTAGCAAATGCAACAGATCTAATAGGTAATAAAAAACCAAGATTTGGTAGTTCCATTTAGAAGAAACTCCACTTGCTCTGTCCTTCTATTTTGCGTCACCGATTACGTGTGTTGGCTTTGGTCAAGGATATAATTTGGAACATGAATGAGACAATTTTACGGCTTCCCAGTTACGTGATCTTCCCAATTTTTTTAAAGACAAGATCTTCTGTTTAATTTTATGGTGTCTTATTCTGTCCAATAAATCTTAACCATTTATTTATATGAGTCTTACATTTATTTTGCAGGACTCGTGCAGAGCTCACGTAAATAAATGGTTAAAATTTATTGGATAAAATAAGACACCATAAAATTGGACAAAAAATCTACACTCGTTGTAGTATCATTTTTCACTTTTTATCCGATCTTACTCGTACACGAAGAGAATGTTGGAAGATGACAGAATTCTGCTTTTGACCATCAACTTGTCATATAAGGTATCGAATCTCTTCCTTTCCAAATATTATATACATATAATGGATTTCTTTTAACGATAGAAAGATACTCGACTTGCTCTTCAAAAAAAAGAAAGATACTCTACTTAACTCGTATGTATTTTAATTCATTTATTTATTACATTATTTGTTCTTTAATTTATTAATTTTGAACTAAATTGAAAATAGAGAATTTATTTGCCTTTAAGAAAATAACTTTTTTTTCTTTTAACATAAATTCTAACCTTTGGGGGACAATGAAGCTTGACTTAAGGAGAATCTCGCACAACTTGCTTCTCTCTTAGTTTAGAATTCTAACCACTAAAAGGGTTGGTCTGAGGAGATGAAGAATGCTAGATAGGAGCTTGAGGTCCTGGACCAACAAACAAGGAAGCCGCTAAACTGAAAGTTGTTGTTGAATTAGGGCTACGGGGATCTAAGTTGGAGTTGATAGGGGGTGGAGGAGCACTAGGTGAATTTAAGGGAGAGTTAGAAGTCTCAGGAGTGAGGTGTGAAAGTGAGAGAAAATTATTCTGGTTGATGACAAGGTTATGATCAAGGTTGGATGAATGTTAAGGCATAACTACAACAATAACACCCAACAAAAATCTTGCTGAGATACGGGATCTAGGGAGGTCTAGTAGTATGTAGCTTTATCCCAAACTAATAGAGAGACTGTTTCTAAATAACCCACATGAATAAAAAGAAGGAAAAAAAAGAAAAAAAAGAAAAAAATGATAAAGAGGTTAGATAGAAAAAGAAAAAACTACGAGTAACTTTTGGAAGAGAAATTGATTGCTTAGGAGAAATAAGAAAACAAGCAAAAGAGATGGAGATAAAGGAGAGAAGGAAGGTGAGAATGAAGACCAAAAGGAGTTAAAGACTAAAATAGATGAAGAGGAGATAGGAAGTAGCTTAAAAGTAGAGGTGTGTTGCACAATTATGATATTTTATTATTGGATATAAAGAAACAACAATTAATTAGTTTTTAAAACAATGATATGCAATAGGATATAAATCAAAATTAAAGATAACAAAGGTAAATATGGGATATTGATAATTTGTTGAAGATAAGAAAAATCATGTAATAAATAATAATCAATTTCAATGTGTTTATGATGAATAGGATTTATAGCAAGATGTATGGCAACATGATTGTCATAATATAATTGAGTTGGCAAAAAAATTAATTATCAAATTATAAAGAAGAGTATGAAACCAAATGAGTTCATAAGTGGTAGTAGTCATGAAGAGATATTCAACTTCAACTAAAGAGCGAGACACAACAGTTTGCTTATATTTTCTAAGAGATGGCGGAGTAACCAAGAATCGAAAAAAATCAATAATGGAAAGACATCTAAGAGTATAACAAACCTAACTAGAGTCATAATAGGTATGAAAAAAAAATTAAACTTGAAGGAAAAGAAAATATCTTAACCAAGAGCATCATTAAGTTAATTTAAGACTTGAAGTATTCACTACAAGAAAATTGCAAATTACCTACAAAAAAATTATGTAGTAAATTAGTGACATAAATTGCTTTTCGTAGGTAAATTTGTCAGGAAAAAAGGTAATTTGTGACCAAAAAAAATATGTCACTAAAGGAGGAGACCAAACTTTGCCTACGAAATTTAGTGACAAAATAGTGAAGTCATCGTAAAAATAGGCGCCAATGGTTCCCAGTAAAGATTACATAAGGAGAGTTCCGTAGATAAATTAATATAGAAGGATGTTTCTGTAGGGAATTTACCTACGGAAACACCATGTTGTTGGAAAATTACCTACAGAATCGTTTTTCGTCAATTTCTGTAGATAAATTCAAACGATGTTAGGATTGTGGCTTAATTTGGAAGGAAAATGATGTCATTTGTTCAACCAAAAATGACATTGTTTTCTTATCTATTTAAATGAACATCGACACCTCTCCCCCTCGCTGTTGAACATCTCTAAAACTTGCAAATTTTTTTCTTCTTCCCTCGTCGTCGTGATCTTTAGTTCCATACACCATCGTCATTGTCTTAATCTCCAGTTAATCATCCATCGTGGTTAGTTATTGCTCCTTTGCACTTGGTTTCTTATTTTCTGCTTATTGTTGTTAGGGAAGCTTTTGTTTGGGTCGATTTTGGTTGATGTGGTTTGTGTTGTCTCCGTCTATTTTAACTATTAATGGTTCATTATGCATCTGAATGTGTTCCTATTGGTGAAGAATGCCATGTACCAGTGTTTTCGTTAATAATTAGGGATGAATTTCTTAGGCCTATAAGTGTTCAATGAAAGTTTTAAAGGGATGAATTTTGTCATTGCATGAATTTTTGTTTATTATTCTCTCATTACATTAATTGCAAGATAAATTGCATGAATTTGTGATTATTATTTTTGCATTGCATTAATTGTAAAAGAAATTGCATGAATTTGTGATTGTTATTTCTTATTTCATCCATGAATTTGATGTTGTTTGGCTTGTTTCCTTATTATTTGGATTGTTAAAATTCAATTAAGGTTCTTTTAATTGTAGTTAATAATACAATGTTTCAATAAAAGATAAACTCTTTTAATGTTAAAAGTTTAATTGAATTGGCTTCATCAAAAATTGAATTGTAGTTACCAAGGTCTTTTGATTTGATTCTGATAAAAAAAATGAATTGGCTTCCATTTGTTAAGCCTACTTTAATAAAATTATGCCTAAATTGTGAAGGTTGTATATTTTATAACAATGTTGTCAAATATCCTAGAGGTCTGAAAGTCATTTTGGTGTTTGAGGAAGTCATATTTAATAATGACTTGTTTGAGGGTGATAGGAGGACATTGATCATTTATTATGGAATCATTTGTGGAAGTGAAAGGTAAAGGAAAATGAGTATGGATAAGTGGGAGGAAAGTTAGGTAGGACAGTCAAAATTGGGTCTTCTTTATGTATTACTAGCATTGAGCCATAGTTTTCCTAGTTTATTAATAAAATGAGTCCTTTGTGGTTATATAACATTGAGCCAGGAGCCCTAATGTCTTAAAAATAAATAGCTTTAGGAACTTTTCTCTTTTCTCTTTTCTCTTTTCTTCTTTTTCATTTTCTCTTCTTCCGTCTTTTTCATACTAAAAACACTAATTCATAAGACTGAACATAACCTTTTAAACAAAATTTTGGCAAGACGTTCAATTTATACAACAAGATTAGCTTAAGTGTGTTGTTGTTGGAATAAAAGGAAAATCATAAGCAACTAGAATCGTTGAGTAAACAAAACCATTAAAGCATGCAATCAAAAGAGAATTAAGTAACCAAAACTACAACCATAAACTAGTTTATCATACATCTTCTTTAGTCCTTATAATAATCAAACAAACAAGCACATCTCCCAACAACAAAAAAATCCAAAGAACAATTTAAAACCTAAACATAAAAGGAAACAACATGAATACATTAATTTCTCAATGAATGCAAAAAAATTTATAGTAGATTTTTTTCATAAGGTATATCATCCTTTAGTTCCTATCTCTCCTCACCATTGATTTAGTCTTCATAAACCTATTTGGTGTTATAAATACAAAAGTAACTGAC
Organism: Erythroxylum mucronatum; assembly: GCA_027563825.1. Taxonomy (NCBI): domain Eukaryota; kingdom Viridiplantae; phylum Streptophyta; class Magnoliopsida; order Malpighiales; family Erythroxylaceae; genus Erythroxylum; species Erythroxylum mucronatum. The sequence continues at coordinate 21,216,639 of JAOSBP010000008.1, forward strand.
TTATTATCCCTTACAAAGGTATACCTGTTCTTGAATTTATCATAGACAAATTTATTATCATATTGCCTTACTCTTTCTAATAAAACATGATTAGCAAGCATTGCTAATGCAATACAAATTACCTTATATTTATGTTACTAAATAGAAAAAGAAACTAGCATCTATTTGTTTAACTTAATCTCCCCAAACTTATTCAACCATTAAAGTATGTCTGAATACAAATGCTTCAAAAAGAAAAACTCAAATTTTCTATAAAATAACACTACCTATGTTGGTATTACTTTCTCCATCAATAATGGTACTATATACCTTATTTTAAATTTTACATATATATCTTTTCATTACTATATCTCATCCTTATTGATTTGAGTATGCTTCTAGCTATATCGATGGATGTATCCGTTTGAGAGGTAATTATAGTTGATATTTAAATAAAACTTATAGCATGTTTTAATCACAGAATTGTAATAACCCTATTTGTAATGTAGGAATTTGCGTCACTTAAAGAAAAATATTTAAAACAAGGCTAGAGTTGAAGGTTCAATATATAACGCTTATTTAGTGGAGGAAGCAAGTACATTTTGTTCAAATTATTTTGAGCTCCATGTGTGCACAAAAGAAAGAAAAATTCCTTGTAATGACAATGAGGTAGAAATGGGTAATGTTGATGGTAACTTATCTATTTTCACATATCCTGGATGAACATATAGACGCTAAACAAGAAGAATGTTAACAGAAGAAGAAATAGAGGCTGCTAATGGTTACATTTTATTGAATTGCCAAGAGGTTCAACCTTTCGCGTAGTAAGTTTAAGTTAATTTGGTTTTTCAAGATTAATGGTGTTCACAATTAAAATATATAATAATGCTTTTAGATTATATAAGGAATGGTTACGCGAGCTAATACCCGAAAAATACAGGATGATATCAATAAAGAAGTTAAAAGACACTTTCCTCAATAGTTCGAAAAATATGTAAGTTTTCACTTATAATAATTGAAATGGTTGAATTATCATATCAAAGTGTTTAAATGACATTATACTATTTAATATGATAATTTTTTTTGTAGGCCTTAGAAAATCCAATAGAGAACAAGTTAATATGTGATCTTGTAAAAGGGCCTTTGTGAACTATTAAATCATATTCGGTATATTTTATTAATGGATACAAATTTTATACAAAATATTATGGTCATAGCATGACAATAATAAGTAGTGGGGTTTGCATATAGAGAGAATTGACGGATTACTATGGTAAAATTATTGAGATGCTTAAAATTGAGTACCCCGCATTGCCAATAAAACGGAGTGTGATATTTAGGTGTGAATGGTTTGATCCAACTCCTAATGTTGGAACAAAAGCGTATGGTTGATACAATCTAGTTGAAATCAACTAGCGAAGAAGATTTAGACAATTTGAACCTTTAGTGTTGGCGATGCAAGCACCCAAGTGGATTAATTCCCTTTTCCCAGCTTAAGGTGAGAAAAGTCAGATTCGTTGGTCGTTTGTAAGGTAAAACCTAGAGGCATTTTTGAATTACATAAAAAAGGAGAAAATAAGAGAATTGAAAGAGAAGGGTTTCAAGAAGATGTTCATGAAATAAATGCATATGTAACACGTGACAAGAATGAACCTTTGAACGATCCAAATAATGAATATGTTGAAATTTCATCTAAAAAGGATGAGAAATCTATAAAGAGTGAGAGATCTTAAGAGGTGCCCGACTTTGAATTCTTTAGAAAAAGAAGATGATGATGATTTTAATTTACAATTAAGTGATAATAATGATTAACTTGTGTAAGTAATAGAATATTATATGAATAAATTTATTATTGCATCAACAATAAATTGTTATATTTAAATTATATTGTTCTATTAGTGCAATAATCAATAAAATATGAATTTCAGGTTAAAAATATGCCACAGAAGAGAAAACAGGAAATGCTGCAATCAAGGATTAGGTTACCACCATTTGGAGGAGCCAGTGCATGTCTAGGTGAAGCATCACATTCTGCAGATGTTACAGAATCAATTGCTGCATGTCCAGCTAGTGCACATCTAGATAAGGCACCACCTTCCCCACCTACAGTCCTTGTACCATCCAGTAGCCCTGTGCTACATCATCAGCAGCCCTACTATACCATCCCTACTCCCGAAACAAAATCTAAATCTATACCGACAGAGATATCAAGGGTAAATGTTGTGGATGAAGGAGACAACCTCCAGTCTAGAGCTGAAGGAGTTAGTGGAAGAATTTACATCACAATTGTCAACGATCTATGAGTGAAATTCTAAAAAAATTATAATATATGATAACACCATAGATTTATACTGAAGTTATAAGTTTTAATTTGAAAATGATCTAAATTAGCCTATATATTCGGTTGGTTCTGTCTAGAACGTGCTCCAAAAATATCTCATCCAAGTTCAAGGAGAAAATAAAACTTGAGGGTTATATATGGAAGAATATTTCTCAGGGTACAAAGGATTTTTATTATCAAGAGTTTCAAGTAAAAAAAATAAAATTTTAATCTTTTTTATTTATCTAATTTTATACATTAATAAATAGTATGTTTTGATTTTTTATTTCTTTCAAAAAGAATTTTTTTAAGATTCAAAATTTGATGTTATCATTTATAATATATGAGAGAGGCGAGCTCGTGCATGTTATAGAGACTTTCTTAGTTTGATACACAAGAATGGTGTATAACCTCCTTATATAGCTGAAGAAATATGGAGTCATTGGCAATAATATTGGGCAACAACTGAGGCAATCTCCATTTCAGAGCGCAATTTTACAAACAGCTATAGAGGACCAGAGCGAGAGAGTCTACCTGTACACACTGGAGGATCTATGACCCATCAGGAGCATGCACAGAAATTTGTAAGTATCTAAACTTTACATTTATATTCTAATTTTTGTACTTTGATGTATGAAATTTGATTTCAATGTAATTTGATGTATGAAATTTACAATGAAAATATATGTGCATTATGGAGAATGATAATGTTATAAATATTTGTTGTCATGAATGGCTGTGTTGTTGAGAAATTTTTTTTATTTAACAAGGGGCAAATATCATAAAAATAAAGGAAACTCTGTCAAAATTTTTGTAAATTATAGTTCACTTATAACACGTTATTATGATGTAAGAAAAGTCCATGGACAGGAAGCCTACACTACATTAGCTTTTTTTTGCACACCCACACTAAGAAGTATAATGGCGTGACCTTCATCAACACTCGATGCAAATAACTTAATGTATGTAAAATTTATACTTTAATATTAATTCTTAAAAATTATCACTTATTAACATAAACAATTATAATGATA
>JAOSBP010000008.1:21220071-21231313 GCA_027563825.1 Erythroxylum mucronatum
AATATTGTATATTAAATATTTATACATTGACAAAATAATAAATGAATTACATCAACTCTTCTTATTATACTACAAGGACATTTTTGTCATTAACACTCGTTTTTATTCTGTCCTCTGCAACCAAACACATTTCTGTTCTCAGGACAAAGACAATTTTCTCTGTCCTGTCCACTGCAACCAAACATCTCACTGTCTTCAATTCTTATTCTGTTCTGTCCTCTTCTGTCCTGTCCCATCCTGTCTCTGCCTGCTGAAGACGCTAACCATACGCAAGGTCAGTGTAGCTAGATCTAGTAGGCGGTTCGCATTCAATGAGAGAGTCTTTCAGCTTGAGAGCACAATAAACAGGTTATCAACTCAGTTGCAACAGTCGATGGAGTACATAGCCCAAGTCCATAATGAGATGGATGAGTTGAAGTGAAGGGGCAACACCTCATCGCAGCAGTCAGATCATTTGCCTTCACCAAATACATAGCTTAGATTTATAATATTTCGATACTTAAGTGAATGTATTTAAAGTTTTGCTACTCTTAAATTTTTGTATGAATGCTTAATTTATAGTTATTTTGAAGATATTTATTGTTGTACATTATAATTTTTATATTATATTATCAATCAACATAATTTTTACATTATATTATCAATCAAGATTATAATATTTAGAGAAATTAAATGTAAAAAACAATAGATTATTTGCAGAAAATTCGGGTGGGAAGTGAGAAATGTAGCTGAAAATACCATAGGTAAATTACCCACAACAAGTTATCTTCCTTAGGTAAATTACTAACAGAATGTTATATTATGTAGGTAAATTTGGTGAGAGAAATTATTTATCCGTTGCTAAAATTACCTACAGATATTGTAATTCCGTCGGTAAATTTAGTAACAAATATATAATATCCATAGGTAATAAGTATTCCGTCGATAAATTTAGTGACGGATATAATGAATCTGTTAGCAACTTTATCAACAAAATATTTTAATTTCGTCCGAAAATTTAGCGACAGAATTACAATATCTATAGGTAATTTTAACAATGGAAATTTTAATTCCGTTTGTAAATTTACCTATGGGAATTGCAACTCTGTTGGAAAATTTAACAACAAATTTACAATATTTGTCGCTGAATTTTACCTACGACCGCTTCTCCTATGACTCTTCTGTCAGTAATTTCCATCAACAAATTTGTTTATTAACAAAAAATCAGTAATTTCTGTTGTTAAATTGAAAATTTTTTGTAGTGATTGTTACTAAATGTTTATAATATGGTTGACGCATGAATTGAAAAAAAAATGATAAGTATATGGATCATAAAGAATAACACTTATAATCTAAAGAGATTTTGTGATTGTCCTTTATAAGAAAGGATGAGAGTTTGGTGCCAAACATATCTATCTCATATAAAATACCCAATGCATACTTATGTTAAAATAAGAGAATGTCATTAAGAGACTAATAAACTTTTAATCATAAAGCATTTAAGAGGACTGAGGTCTTTGATGTGAAACCAAGCATCCAAATAATTTTTAAAAGCTCAAGTATGGGTATTGTTATTGCTAGTGATAATATCATCGTCTACATGTAAAGGAATTGCAATGAATATGGCACCTTGGTGATATAAAAAGAGGTAAATAATCATTTTAGAATAGGTAAAGCCAAATTGAATGATGATAATAGAAAATTTGGCATATCATTTGTAAGATGTACAATTCAAGCCATAAAGAGATTTATGAAGACAATACACTCAATTATCATTTGAAGATAAGTAATTAGGGACCAGTGTCGTATGTACTTCTTCATTCATTGTTATAAACCATGAAAAATTGCTTTATAAAAGTCAAGTAGTTGTAGTTCACATAACTTGGCAACTTTCACGATCAAAAAAATTCTCATCGTGATAAGTTTGTAAACTATTATGCAAATTTTTGGTGTAATTAAGCCTTTCAACTTGCATATAACATTTGGCTTCCAAGCTAGCCTCGTATATAACTCAAGCATTCCATCATAATGATACATTATTTTGTAAACCCACTTGGAACCAATAGTTTGCCTTTTAAAGGATAACCTCTAAGGTCCATGTATGATTATGCTCAAGTGCATCTAATTCCTTTTTATTACCTCTTGCTAATAGGTGATTGAAGGAATTTTGCTTAATATGATGAGTGATAGCCAAAATTAAAAAACTAGTTTATGGTGAAGACAATTTGGAATATAGTATAAATTGAGATAAAGAATAATATGTGCCTTAGGAGACATGATTGGAAGAGGTGGGAGAACATTTATTACTTTCTGGAAAATCAACATGGAAATCACAAAAATAAGATATCTTTTTTTTTCATAGGAAAGACATGTTGAGGTTAGCATGAGAGGTTAATCAGAAATAAAAATTTCACTGGCATTTTCAAATGCCTTAAATAGAAATGAAAATCAAATGTCAAATGTCAAATAAAATACTTAATGAATTTATTACCTTATTAAGGGAAGATTAAAAAAAACTTGAGAAAAATGAACAAAAAAGTTCTTTGAAAAATTAAGTTTGGGATCTAAGAATACCATAGAGAAGGTTTTAGACACCTTATTTTAACTGTTTAGTCGTTTGCCTAGGTTTGAAGGGATTCTGCAAATTTGGGGCTTAAAAAGAAAAAGAAAAAAAACATAGATTGAGGTAAATAAAAGCAAGTCAAATAAAGAAAATAAAACATGTATTTAAGTACCTAAGAGTTTATGGTTTGGCCTTAGCCTTAAAATAACATACTTAGAGATGTTTTAAATATGTCATAGGGCTTTAAGTGTAAATAAATTTAAATCTTAACTTAAAAGATATGTTTAATTTGTATGAAAATGATATTTGAAATAAAAGTTGATGATAAGATTGAGGTAAGTGGTGTAAACTTTGATGAGATAGAGGACAGAAAATTGAAGGCTCTTATTGAAAAGGATAAAGAGATCCTATGGTAATGCCAATTTTTTATGATTAAGTCATCTCTCCCTCTATTTGAACATGTTATTTTCCTAGATTTTATTTAAAAAGAGTAGTTAAAATAAGATAAAAGGCATGTACTTTACGTGTACTTAATGAGGGGTTGTTGAGTAACAAACTTTTTGCTTTTTTTAGTCTCTTATCTTTTATTCCTTACAAATAGCTAAGTGTTATGTCCAACTAGTTATAAATGACATAGCATTTCAGATGTACTGAAGGCCAGTATTATTTAACAATTTGGAGTTAGGACTTCTTTTCACACTATTACAAATAACAAAATAATGGGAAAATCAAATTTAGTTTTACTGATTATTTTTGTCCCGCCTAGATCACCATGTAATTAAAAATAGTTTTCTTTAATGTTTTTAGTCCTTTTATGAAGAAAGAGAATTTTATTGTATTTTTCTATGTATTTACAGAAGGTTTGAAGACCTTAATATATACAACTATAGATATATGAGATAAGGTAGAATATACAACTGGAAAGATTGAAGCATGTTGAAAATAAAGTTTATCTCTAAGTAACAGAAAAATAATGTGGTTGTGATTGTGAAATAATCATATGTTATCAGCCCCCCTCAAACCTATGATGACTTGAAATCATGAGTTTGTCTCGAAGATGTTGGAACATGGACAAAGATAGAGCTTTTGTTATAACATCAGCAATATGATCAATAAAGGAGATATGTCAGATGTATAGTGAATTGTTTGCTTCCAGATCTCAAACGAAGTGAATATCGATCTCAATGTGCTTTGTGTGAGCATAAGAGACTAGATTAGAGGAAAGAAAAGTACCACCAAGGTTATCACACCAAAGTGTAGGTTTGAATAAGATAAGCCGATTTCACCAAGAAATGAAGGGATCTAACAAAGTTTTGAGGTTGTAAAAGTAATACTTCTGTATTCTACCTTAGTACTGGATTGAGCAACTATTGGTTATTTTTTATCACTCCAAGAGATGAGATTGGAACCAAGAAAGATGCAGTAGTTAGATATAAAATGACAATGGTCAGGATGGCCAACCTAATCAATATCACAGTAAGCCTAAAGATTGAGAGAGGGTGATTTATTAAAATGAATTCCATAAGAAGGCGCAAAGTAAAGATATCATAAATTCCATTTGACTGCAGTTTAGTGAACATAGGACAGTGTAAGAACTAAGAGACTTTGTTGACAAAAAATTAAATGTCAGGTTAAGTGAGGTAGAGATGTTAGAGAGCACCAACAGTGCTACAGTACTCAGTAGCATCAAGAAGGAGATGACCATGATTTTTAGATAAAGGAAGAGTAAGGGTAATGGGTGAGTTAGCAGTTTTAGAATTATAGAGACCGGTTCAAAGAAGAAGATCTTTGATATATGTGGTTTGAGTGAGTAAAAGACCAGTGAGCTTAGTAATGACCGTAAGACCTAGGAAGTAATGAAGTGGACCCAAGTCTTTAATGGAAAAAGTGGTGTTAAGATCATGAATTAGAGATGTAATGAATAATGATGAAGAACCTATCACCAAAAGATATCATCCACATAAACTAATACAAAGGTTGTGTGGGTCCAGGTGGTATGACTAAATAGAGAAGTGTCACACTTTGATGAAATAAAGTCAAGTTAAAGAAGTTTCTTACTCAACCTATAAAACCAAGATTGAGGAATTTTTTTCAAGCTATACAGAGCTTTATAGAGATGACAAACATAATAAGGATTGTTAAGATCTGTGAACCCAGAAGATTGAAACATGAGGACTTGTTCTTAGAGATGACTATGAAGAAAGACATTGTTGACATCAAGTTGGCAAATGGTCCAATTATGATATAAAGCAAGGGTGAGAATAACGTGAATGCTAATAGGTTTGACAATAAGACTAAAGGTATCTCTGTTATTAATGCCTGAAGTTTGATGATAACCTTTAGTCATCATACGAGCTTTATGGCGTTGAATAGAGCCAACAGGATTTTGCTTAGTACGAAACACCTATCTATAACCAACTATGTTAGCATTTGGTAGAGGAGGAATAAGTGTCCAAGTATGGTTGCGATGGAGAGCGGTGAACTCATCAAGCATGACTTGACACTAATATGGAAATTTATTGGCTTGAGTGAAAGATATGGGGACAGAAGTGGTAAAAGTGGTAATAAGTATGGAATAGGTGATATAATCATAAAAAGATCGAGGGATGCATGTGTGATCACATGTGCGGGTGACCATAGGATGATAGGATAGTGGTGGAGGAGTAGGTGAAGGTAGAGAAGCAGTGTGAGTAAGGGAATGGTTAAAAGGTAAAAGTAAGGAGAGTGCAAAAGAAGTATAATTGGAAGGTGAGGTATTAGAAAAGAGGTTGGAATAGTAAAAATCATGTTTAAGGAAACGTACATGGCAAGAGATATATAGTTTTGAGTTTTAAGGATCAAACCAAAGATATCCTTTGTAATTGGATCAGTAGCTAGGAAAACAAAGGGAATTAATTTAAGTTTGAGTTTATCAGCACGGGTAGAGCCTAGAAAGGGAAAACATGTGCCTTTGAAGACTCAAAGATGAGAGAGATTAGGTTTGATGTGAAAAAGTGTTTTATAAGGAGGTTGCTGATTAAGAATAGGTGTAGGTAATAGGTTAATGAGATAAACAATAGTAAAAAAAGGCTTTAAAACAAAAGGATTTAGGAATAGAGGTATGTAAAATAAGGGAAAGGCCTGTTTTAGTAATACGGAAAATTTTACTTTTGCAAGGTCATTTTGTTGAGGAGTATAGGGACAAGAGATATAATAAATGATGCCATGGGTAGTAAGATATTGAGAAAAGGCATTATTGATGAGTTCAGGAGCTCCATTGCATTGAAAAGTTTTGATAGTGGTGGAATAAATGTTTTCAGTTGTTACTTAAAAGGTTTGAAAACATAGTAGGGCATAGGACATTCAAATCAAGGAAAAAAGCCAAGTAAGTTGACTGAAGTTATCAACAAAGATAATAGAGTACTAATAACCAGACAAAGAAAGAGATGGGATAGGTCCCTAAATATCACAATGAATGAGTTGTAAGAGCTTTGTAGAAAGATGAGATGGTAATGAAAATGAAAGACAGACACTTTTTCCTTTAAGAAAAGACGTACAAGAATTAATGACATTGGATTTAACAGGTAATACATAAGATAAACTAGATCAATAGAGCAACATGGATGACCAAGACGTTGATGCCACAAATCTAGGGAAGCAATGGTAGCATTGAGAGAAATATAATTGTGAAATTGTGATGGAATCTTCAAAGGGTAAAGGTTATTGTGGATGGATCTTGCGAGAAGCAGTATCTTGGTTTAAAGGTCCTTCATAATGTAACCAAATGGTTTAAATCAATAAGACACAATTCAGAAACAAATTTTGCAACATATAACAAATTTGTGGTAAGATGGGGAATAATCGAAATATCACAAAGATGGAGAAGGCAAAGGGAAGTAGATATAGTCAATGGACTAGTAGAGGAAATAGAGAGGGTTGTTCATTACGTATGATTACTTTGTTGGACCTGTCATATAATAAAACAAATTCCATAAGGTAAGGATTAGGAGTCACGTGGGTAGTAGCACTAGTATTCGATAAATGATCAAAAATAGTACTGGAGTTGAAGTATGAAGTATCTAATTCAGGTTGAATGTTTATGGTAATGAATGTTGCAGAAATATTGTTATTAATATATCCAGAACCATAATGACAATTACAAGACTCAGAATATCAAAAACGATAGTGGACAACAATATTGTTCATGAATTAAAAGCTTTGCTCGAAGCTTAAGAAATGTAAGTGAGATATCTTTATACTTAATTGTTGTCATTATCGTATGGCAAGGTAAAGAGGACCAGATCTTTATTAGAAACTTTCTCACTAATACTCGCTACATCATTTGTAGTTGTTGAGATGAGTGAAAGAAAATCAATAATGGTGCTTAAGCCTTTCTTCAAAGTGTGCAGTTTATGACGAAAAAGAAAGCATTGTGATAGCTGGGAGCTAGTCGTGTGATTAAGGGTTACCCTGCATTTGGTTACTATCTCTAGTATGTAGAGACAGAATGAGACAAAAATTTGGAGATAGAACAGAACAAAAATTGAAGACAGTGAGGTGTTTGATTGTGATGGACAAAACAGATAAAACTGCCTTCGTCTTGAGAACAGAAATGTGTTTGGTTGCAGTTGACAGAACATAAAAACAGTGTCAATGACTAAAATACCCCTGTAGTATAATATGATTAAAAATATGTAATTCATTGATTATTTTAAAACGAATGATTTGTATTAGTAAAAAAGTTAACATATAATAATAATAACAATAACAATAAGAAATTAATTTTGTATAATGATGATGATGATGATGATGATGATGATAGAAGAAGAAGAAGAAGAAAATTAATAATAATAAGAAAATTAATAATCACAATAATAATAAGAAAATTAATTATGAATAATAATGATAATAATAATAATAATAATAAATAATTTTGTATAATAATAACAATAACAACAATAATAATAAGTACAAAATTTATAATAATAATTAATAATAACAACAATAGCAATAATTAATTATTATTATTATTATTACAAAATTTATAATAATAATTAATAATAATAATAACAATAATTAATAATAATAATAAGATAATTAATTTTGTATAATAAAATTAATAATAATAATAATAATAATAATAATCATAATAAGTATAAAATTTATAATAATAATAATAATAATAATAATCATAATAGGTATAAAATTAATAATAATAACAACAACAACAACAACAACAATATAATTAATTTCGTATAATAAAATTAATAATAATAATGATAATAATAATAATTAATTAATGATGATGATGATGATGATGATGATGATTATGATGATGATGATGATGATGATGATCACAATAAGTTTAAAATTTATAATAATAATGATGATGATGATGATGACGACGACGACGACGACGACGATGAGTTTAATAATATAATTAAGCATAAAAAATTGCTTATGTGGGGAGAGAGGTATTTCTAATATTTCCTTATGTGTTTTATTTTTATCCTTAGGATAAGAAATATTGTACCACAGTCTTGGAAGAAACAAAAATTTCTGTCCCTGTCTTCTGAAAACAGAACAAAAATAGGTGAGATCAACAAGCAAACACTACAGGCACAGAATTTTTATGTCCTTATCATCCGTCTCCACCCGTAAGAACATGAACCAAATGGTGCTTGAGCCTTTCTTCAAAGTGTGCAGTTTATGACAAAAAAGAGAGCATTGTGATAGCTGGGAGCTAGTCGTGCGATTAAGGGTGCATGAGATGCAGTAAGAAAACAATAAACTAGTCGACCAAAATTTTGCCATTCGGTGTATCCTGGAGACAGGGATTCCATACTTAAAGCTACGTCTTCTGGTGAGATAAAGCCATCTACATAACTGATGAGATCAGAGGTAATTAAAATAGCATGAATTTGATTTCTCCAAACAAGATAGTTTGTAGAATCTAATAACGTAGTAAGAAAGCTTTGTAATTTAGTTGAATGGTAGTATAGGTAGGTTGGTGTGTGTCTACCATTGAATGATTCTGTCGAATTGTTGTTGCTTTTGAGAAAATGTTGTGTTGTTGTTTATGGTACCCAAAAAAAAATTGCTTGATGTGGGCTCTGATACAATAAAGAAAGTGTATTGTATTATATTTTTTTAATGTGTTTACAAAAGTCTAAAAATCTTAATCACTGTTTAGAATTCTGTACCGTATGTACCGGCCCAAATTTGGTACCGAATTTTAAGTTTTAGTACCGGATTTAAATACCGGTCGGTATTGGTTCATTTCGGTCATACCAACTGGTATTCAAAATATTAGTTAAATACTGGCTGGTACTCAAAATTTTAAAAAATTGGGGGACTTTTTTGCAAAATTTTCAAAATTTCCCTCTCTCCCTCCTACCTCTCATTTCCTCCTTTTTTTCAAAGTTTTTAAAATAATAATAAATATTTTATTACTAATAATAATTATAAATTGAATAAAACTTAAAAATAAATTATTTTTATTTAAATTTATTTAAATATTTTATATAATATTTATTAATAAATACTAATAAAAATATTTTATTTCTTAAAATAAATAATTTTAAAATTATTATTTATAAACTAATATTTATTTTATATATTTTCAATTATTAAATCAAAATTTATTTGAAATTTTTATATTTTAAAAATATAATTTAAATTTAATTATATTTATTAATAATTATTAAATTAATTTTATATATTAAATTAAAATTGTGATAATGTCTAATTAAATGTAAAATGAAATGAAACGTGAAAAAATAACAATTTTAAAAAATAATTCAAAATTTTCATAAAATACAAAAATTTGAATTATTTTCATTATTTTACAATAATTTATTATATATAGATAATTATTATATATAGAAATAATTAGAATATAATAAAGATATATATAAAAAGTTTAATTATCATTATTATTTATTATTAAGATTTTTGAAAACATGGTTAATGTAAATAGTAAACTAGTCAAATATACAGTACAACAGTACAATATACTAATGGATTATTTTGTAAATTTTAATATTTTTAGGAACTATTTTATAAATTTAAAAAATTATCCGAAACAATACCTGGTACTGATGGGTACTGGTACAATTCCATTCCAAAACTCAATCCGGTACCGAGTCCGGTACGGTATTCATAACTTTGACCTTAATACATACAATTGTAGATAAATGAGATAAGGCAGAATATACGATTGAAAAGATTCAAACATATTGAAAAAAATGCTTATCCGTAACATAAAAATAACATGGTTGTGATTGTGATATAATCCTAAGTTATCATTTTGCAATACTCAGCAACATAATTTAGACATATCATGATTGTTTATGGATTTATGATTATCGCTAATTCTATTGGCATTATTAGTCATGGATGATGCTAGTGCATAGTAGACATGAGACAATAGAAAAGGATCTCTAATTAAGAGTTGAGGATGCTGTCACAGGCCCACAAACGTACATTAAAATTTGTTAACAAGTGTTGACTTCATCTTAAATTTCCTTAACTTGGTGTAATAAGCTAAAACAACAATCACACAAGAATCTTTGCCTCGTGAAAAACCATCATTCTAAATCTTGGCCGGGATCTTCTGTCTATTTAATCATGTCCCATAAATCTTAGTTATTTATTTATACGGGATTTACGTAAAACTCACATAAATAGATGGCTGAGATTCATAAGACATGGTAAAATAGACAGAGGATTCTGACTGCTAAATTTTTTTACGTCTTTTGTGATGTCATAAAAAATAGTTGAATAATGTTATAGATTAATTGGAAAATAAATTTTTATGTGAAACCACGAAAGTCTAATACTTGTTTGACGGAAATCATATTCGGCTACAACCCCACATATGACCAAAAAAATGGAAATTCAACACTTGACCCGGGCGATTAGACCGTCGCTTGTGTTTGACCAGAAGCAGAAAAGTCAAAAGTGGCCTTGTAGTTGACGAGGAAGTGTGAACCAACAGTTTTCCAACAACTATCCTACAAATACAGTTTGGAATCGACTTCATAATATTCGTTTGAAAACTTTACGGTATTGTGGTGACGTTCCCATTATCGGAGGTTGAGACTTACAAAGTAGACACCGCGTGATTCGGTCATGGATGTTGTAACGCATGTCTTAATTGTACCACTAATTGCCTCCCCCACACCCTGATTTGACCCGTATAAAGAAAGTCCTTTAATAGATAGGAGACGCAGACGTGGGAGCTTAGACGACATGTGCTGATTGTGAATGTTGAAAAATGCTTTCTTTCTTAACAGTAAATCCATAAATTACGTGTGAATTAACTTTCCAAAGTAGTTGGGACAGGACTTGTCTTTACCCATTGTCAACTTACGGCCTTTGTGCCCCGAGTTGACTAGATGCAATGATAGGGATGACAGTAGGGTTTTAGCCCGATTAATATCTGCACTATCCGATCCAATAGATTTAGATATGATTAGTAAATCGTAAAAATTGATGGATATGAATATAGATATAGGTTGAGTCATAAAAAATAGATATGGATATGGGTAGAGTAAAACCCGAACCATAGATATCTATATCCTACCTGTTTTTTATTAACTATATTTTTTTTATTTTTCTTGAATATTTATGGTTAAATATGATAAAATATTAAAATTTTATAAGAAGAAACAACTTTAAAATCTCCACTTTACTCCTCAGTACTCACATTTTTCATCA
>JAOSBP010000008.1:21238934-21254110 GCA_027563825.1 Erythroxylum mucronatum
GGCATTCCAGACCCTCTTGCGACATCACATCCGGACGTACAACCCGGGCATTTTGGCTCTGATGGAACCTCGCATTAGCGGTGATAGGGCTCATACCGTTATTAGGTCTCTCGGTTTTGACTTCTCTTTCCGGATCGAGGCTGAGGGTTTCTCTGGGGGCATTTGGCTTCTGTGGAAGGCTGATTTTGATATCTCGGTGGTGGTCGCCCATCGGCAACTCTTGCACACCTCGGTCAAGTTTGGCGCTCACGTTTTCGATCTAACCGTCGCTTATGCCAGCCCGCAGGCGTCTTCGCAGTCTATCTTCTGGCCGCTTTTGTCCTGGATCGGGGATTCTATTTCCCACCCTTGGATTGTGGGGGGCGATTTCAACGCGAAAATGGAAATTTCGGATAAGAGGGGGGGGGCTCCCTCCTCCCGCGTTGTTAATAATCACTTTCGTGAGTGCGTGAATCGGTGTGGCCTTCACGATTTAGGTTATATCGGGTCGAAGTTCACGTGGCGTCGTGGTCTCGTTCAGGCCCGGCTGGATCGCGTGTTTGGTTCGTCGCGTTGGTTGCAGACTTTTCCTCTTGCTACGAATCATCACCTCCCCTTTCTTGGGTCTGATCACCGTCCTATGCTTCTCTCTTTTCTCAGTCCCCAGCCTTGCGCTCCTGGTATCCCGCCCTTTAGGTTCCAGAACACTTGGCTCACTCATGCTGAGTTCCCTGAAGTGGTGGCCCAGAATTGGGGCCCTACAACGGGGAATCTGAGCGGCCATTTAACTCATCTCGCTGATCACCTTTCGCGTTGGAACAAGAGTAGCTTCGGTCATATCTTCCATCGGAAGAAGCGGCTGGTTGCTCGGCTGGAAGGCCTCCAGCGGGCTCTCACTGTCGCCCCTACGGAGTCGATGTTAACTTTGGAAGACAAGCTGAGCCAGGATTTGCATCAGGTTTTGTGTCAGGAGGAGCTGTTCTGGCACCAGCGTGCCCGTTATGATTGGCTTTCTAAAGGAGATCGGAATACTCAGTACTACCATACTCTCACCTTGGCCAAGCGCAAGCGCCTTCGAATCGCTCACCTCACCAACCCGTCCGGGCGAGAGGTTCATGACCCGACTCAGCTAGGCTGCCTGGTTCGGTAGTATTTCGTCCAACTATTTTCCCAAGACATGGAGCCTCCTACGCCTTTCCACATCACCGGCGCTTTCCCGCCCTTTACGAAGGAGCAGGTCCGGGCTCTGTCTCTTCCGATCCAGGAGGCGGAGATTAAGGCCACCGTTTTTGCTATGAACCCTCGTAAAGCTCCGGGACCTGACGAGTATAACGCTACCTTCTTTCAATCGCAGTGGGAGACGGTTGGGCCAAACATCGTTTCTTTTATCAGGCAGTGTTTCGTAGGGAGCAATGGGACCTTGAGCTGAACCGTACCCTTCTGGTCCTGATTCCTAAGGTCCCTTCCCCTACTCAGGTTTCGCAATTCCGGCCGATCAGCCTGTGTAATGTTCTATACAAGGTCATTTCCAAGGTCCTGGTGAATCGTTTGAAAGCGCACATGAACCGTCTAACTGTTGAGAACCAATGTAGTTTTATCCCAGGGAGGCACATTACGGATAATATTGTTATTGCGCAGGAAGTCATTCACTCTATGCGGAAGAAAACCGGCAAGACTGGATACTTGGCGGTCAAGGTGGATTTAGAGAAGGCTTATGACCGTCTGAACTGGCAGTTCCTCCAGGACACCTTGCTTGAGATTGGGCTTCCTGAAGATGTTATTTGGTTCATTATGCAGTGTGTCTCGACTACGTCATTGCAGATCACTTGGCAAGGTACAACCTTGGCACCTTTCTGTCCTTCGAGGGGACTTCGGCAAGGGGATCCCCTCTCTCCGTACTTGTTTGTCCTTTGTATGGAGCGCCTGGGGCACTTGATTACGTCTGAAGTGGACAGTGGGCGGTGGAAGCTGATCACGCTTAGCCGCTGTGGTCCGCCTATTTCCCACCTTTTCTTTGCGGACGATCTTGTGCTTTTCGCCGAAGCGACGGACTCACAGCCACGGGTTATCGCGAAAACTCTTGAGACCTTCTACCGCGCGTCTGGGCAGCGGGTTAGTCATGCTAAAACTCGCGTCTTTTTCTCCAAGAACGTCCCGCGGGTTCTGGCGCGTCGGCTCAGCCAAGATCTCCAAGTGAGTCGCACTGATAACCTAGGTCGTTATTTAGGGATTCCTTTACTCCATGAGAGGATGACCAGGCGGACGTTCCAGCACGTTCTCGACAAGGCCCATCAAAGGCTAGCGGGTTGGCGAGCTAGAATGCTCTCTCTGGCCGGTTGGGTTATGTTAACTCAATTGGTCATTTTGGCTTTGCCTATTTTTACTATGCAAACGGTGCGTCTCCCTCGAATGTTGTGCGATGATCTGGAAAAACTTATGAGGGATTTCATCTGGGGGTCAACCACATCCCGGCGTAAGCTACCTCTGGTCAGCTGGGATTCTGTTTGACAACCTAAGCACGCGGGTGGGTTGGGGCTTAAACGGCTTCGGCCTTTTAATGATGCGCTTCTGGCTAAATTAGGTTGGGCTCTGCTCACGAAGCCTAACGCTTTATGGGTCCGGCTTCTGCGGTCCAAGTATAAGTTCGCTGATTCCCCGATTCCTCTTACCTTCACCCGCCCCGGGGCTTCTGTGTTATGGAAGGGTGTCTCTGCAGCCTGGCCGGTCGTTCGCCAAGGCCTCAAATGGGAGCTGGGTAATGGAAGTCGAATCCTCTTTTGACTTGATAATTGGTTGGCTGATTGGGGCCCTCTCCATCGGGTAGCCATCTCTCCTATTCCTGACAGTCTACTTTCTGCCACTGTCGTGCAACTTACGAACCCCTAGGGGAGGTGGCGGTGGACAATGTTTCAACATTTTTTGCCTTTGGAGGTGTGCCTGGAGCTTGCCCACTACTGCCCTGACCAGAACAACATCGGGCTTGATACGGTGGTGTGGGCCCCGACAGCGCACGGCCGTTTCACGGTAGCTTCCGCGTATGACTTGATTGCCGGACAGCCGCGGGCTTCTCCCCCCAAGCTTTGGGAGGTTCTTTGAAAGTGGCCTGGCCCCCAACGGATTCGCTCGTTCCTTTGGCTTGCGGCCAAAGGGAGGTTGCTGACCAATCAACAACGCGTGTGGCGGCATCTCGCAGTGGACGATCGTTGCCCGTATTGTGGGCAGGTAGAGTCAACCGTGCACGTGCTTAGGGACTGTTCGAGAGTTGCCGACCTGTGGCGTCAATTCCCCCGTGAGGTGATCACCGCCCAGTTCTTTCAGCAGGATGAGGCGACGTGGCTCCAGGATAATCTTACTAAGCAGGACCGGGTGCATCAGGCCGCATGGGCCTCTATCTATAGCGTCACCTGCTGGTTTCTTTGGCACTGGCGGAATAACAATATTTTCGAGCCGGGGTTTACTTGGCCGGTGATGGGAGTCCGTGTTGTTCTCGAGTATGTGGAGTGGATTGCTAGGGCTCGGATGATGGAGAACAGAGTACTCCCTACCCCGGGCCTTCCCGTGGGCTCCTTGGTGCGCTGGTCCAAACCTTCTACGGGCTGGGTTAAGGTTAACACGGACGGAGCCGTTAAGTATAGGTCCCCTGTGATCTACACTGGCGGGTTAATCCGGGATTGTCATGGGAACTGGTGTGGAGGGTTCCAACAGTGTCTTGGCCGGGGTTTACCTCTGGAGGCGGAGCTGTGGGGCGTGTACGCGGGGCTCAATTTGACCTGGGCGAAGGGGTACCGCCGGGTCATAGTCGAAGTTGACTCCCTTGAAGTGATTAATATCCTTTCTGATCCTTCCGTTGTACTTACAGGGGTTTCTTTTTTGGTGTCAGGTATCCAGGAGCTTCTCCACCGGTCGTGGGAGATCCGTTTCCAACATATCTACCGCGAGGGGAACTAGTGTGCGGACCGTCTGGCCAATTTTGCTGTAGCTCTTAGCCCGAGGCTCTATATCCTGCAGGAGCCGCCTGAGAGCCTCCAGGAGCTGCTCCGCAGTGACGCGGACGACGTGCTGTATTCTCGAGTTTGATTTTGTTTTCGTGTGTAACAAAAAAAGACATTTTTATCTTTAGATATCTTTTATTAGTTATATTTAATGTTTAATATTAAAAATGATAATTAAATGATTATAATTATGAGATTTAAACGTTTGTGAATGTCTTGATGGTTATATAATTATTCTATTTATGATATCTCAGTATGAATTATATGAAAATAGTTTAATTAGTTAATAAATGATTTATTACTCTAAAATTCTATTTTTTTATTCTAATAATTTGGAAAATTTGTAGCCATGGTAATTAAGATTTGAAAATGTTGTTTTTAAAAGTTAATCATAAATCAATTACTAATTTGTAATAACAAATATTATTAGATTTAATATAGAGTAGACATCAATTTTGAAGGATTTTCTTTCATAATTAGATTTTATTAGATCTAATTAGTATAATGAAATCATGATAATTTTGATGAGCTCTAAGAGTTTTAAAAATTTTATCAATTAAATATTAAGTACACATTAAAAATATAATTATTGCCTTATATTATCTAAGTATAAAGTTATACTTCCATTTATTATAATACTTATTAAACAAAGTCAAGGCCCTAGTGACTTGAATATGTTTTTATTTTAAATTAATGATTCCTACTTAAATAAATATATGTGATATGAATAACCAAATTCATGATCATATAAATTAAAAGGCATGATTAGAAATAACATATATATGATATATTTGAACAGAGTTATTACCTATTTGATCTAGGAGTCATATGACATATAATTGATAAGTGTATTAGCTACCAAATTTGGTTAAGTTAGTCTATTAATCAAACTCAACGTTAGTTAAATTAATAGAATCTTAGTAATTAGGAAATTTATTTAATATTTTGATTAAGAGAGAAGGCTATAATTTTTAAATATTAAGAGAAATCAAATATTTTATTAAACACTTTATTTTATTTGATTTTTATGGTATGAATAATACTTGCTCTTTTAAGCTTTCTGGTTGTTAGATAATTTAAGTAATAATGTTTTTCTAAGAAGCTTCTTGGATGCTAACAAGATTACTAGAATGGTAATTTATCTTTTAGTTTCAAAAAGTGATCACATATGTCTTCCTTTTAGGACTAAGATTTTCATAATATTTTTACATTTTGTTCCCTTTTTTTTAAACACAAACTTGTTTTAAAATGCATAATGAAATGGATATAAATTAGTCATTTTACTTGTTTAATATGGCAACAACCTTATGCTCAATGTTATTTTGTTTAATATCTTAGTATTCTTGTAATCTTAAAAAATAATTTTACTTTTAGCGGTTAAAGTATATTAATGCATGCTCATTCAAAGTATATTGATTGATTAGTTAAATTTAATGTAATTAAATGGTTTTAGATATATAGGTAAATTTTAATTTTAGTATATAGGCATAATTTCATACCTATGATATATATGGAAGACCAAATGTATCATTTTAGAGTTGATTTAGATCAGTTAAACATGTTTCCCATTAATATATACTATTAAATATTTAGGTGACGGAGAAGGGAAACAATATGTACAAGTTTCCTTATGATACTTTTAAAGAAGAATTATGTTGTTTGGTGAAAGAATACTATATGTTAAGTAATACTTGATATTAAAATACAACTGTTTAAGGATGGAGGTGTCCTTGTATAGTGATGGCTACAAAATGTTGAAGAAGATTATTTCTACCAATGAAGCCTCTCAGGAACTGTAAGTGTTGTAGATTGAAAGTTCTCTACTTGAATACAAAATTTAGAGTTTCTGGTGAGGAATAAGAAACAACTATTGAAGCTACTAAAAAAATGTTAATGATATACTTGAATCTATCACTAGTCTTGGTGAATATGTAGAAGTTAGAGTTGATGATTAGAAGGAAGAAACTGAGTTGAAGATGATGAAATACATGTAAGTAAATCATCTTAATAGGCATAGATATTGTTGAAGATGCATAAATCATAGTTAATAATGAGAAGGAAAAAAACACAAGTTGAGGATGCCAAAACACATGTTGCCCAATTACTTGAAGTTATCACCAGTCCTAGTAAAGATGTAGAATTTATAGTTGATGATGAATAAGAAGTAAAAGCTAATAAGGATGTTGAAACACATGTTGCCTAATTAATTAAAGTTTTCATTAATCTTAGTAAAGTTGTAAAGGCTACAATTATGGTGAGGAAAACAAAACGAAAATGTTAATATGATAACATTGAAACATATTTTACTCAATCATTTTAAGTTGTTATTAGCGTTAGAATTGGTGCTAAAATAAGAGTTAATAAAGAGGAGTAAGAAGAAAAAATAAACTTGAAGTTGCTAAAATAATGATGAAATTACCACATCAGCTGAAGATATCAATAGTGTTGGAATAAGTGTTGAAATTGGTACTAACTAATTTAATAAAGAAGAAAAGGTTGAAATGAGATGCTAGAATTGATGTTGCTAAACAAATTAAACTTAAGGCTTATCAAATAAGAACATACAAGTTAGATCTACTTCAAGTGTTGAAGATAGTGGAGTGAGAGGAGTTGAGTTAGATAAAGAAGAAGGTTAACATATTATAAAGAAAGTAGTGTAGTTTTTGTAATTTTAATGAATCTAGTTTAGATGATGCAAATGGTACATTTAATGAATTCTTTGAGTAAAAAATAACCAAAGAAGTGGACATTTTCCTTTATACTGACTTTGATGCAACAAGTTAAAGAAATAGTAGATAAAAGTAGGGACGGATTCAGAATTTTTTTTGAATAGGGGCAAAATTTTATTTTTAATGAGGGGAAAATTTTATTTTTTTATGGGATCAAAACTTAAAATAATAATTCTTTTATATGAAATTTTTTGGAGGCCCCTAATGTGGATCCGTCCATGGATAAAAGGATCATAAATCTACTAATGTGCATGAGGATAATGTACGATACATGGATATTAAATCAATATATGCTCACCCTAATGAATTGGAAAGTAAATGTAACAATTCAAGTGTAATTTACATGACGATTGTAAGTTCCTATAATTTTGATACAAAAATAGGTTTTAAATATATTCAAAAAGGCATTGGCCTAGTATTCAATTAAGTCAAAAAAAAAAAGAGAGAAATCAAGGGTGATAGAATTTTGTACAAAGAAGTGTGTATGGAGGACCTATACCTCCTAATCATGAGTAAAAGATGACTTTCAAAAGAAGACCTACCAATTTAAACATGAATTTATAAACAATCCTACTTGAAAATTTGTGATCTAAAGGGAATATTATCCTTTAGGACTTCAATATAGAAATAATTGACAAGATACAAATCTAAGTCTACAATAAGTCTTCAATATTGACATGACAAGTTACAAATAATTTATCCATAATCAAAGGAATTATTCAAGGAAGAGAGATTAGCATAGAGATAATTAATATGGTTAAGTACCTTAGTAAAGTCTCATGTTACTAACTCACAAATATAAGAGACAAGAAGGTCCAAAAGGATAAGATTGTATATATGAAGATAAAACGAAATTAATTTTGTCAATAATTTAAAAATCGGATCAGATCGGTCGATTTTATTGGAATAAATACTAACCGGCCTGATTTTCGGTTAGTGTGTGTTTTATAACTCATAAGAAAAATCGACTAATTTTCTTGAGAAAAACCGGCAGGAAACCATGAATGTTGCTTGCTTTCCTTCGTGACTCTCGAAAGATGCTCTCTTCTCAAAAGATTCAAGCACACTTCCACCATCTCCATCGTTTGCTTTAGCTCTTCACGACCAGCTTTATCCTCACAATCCCATCTTCACTAGCTTGCAAAAACAGAGTTCTGCCATTAACGTGCCGTAAGGTTTTCTCCAAGAAAATATTCTTCAAACTCTTGTAACACTTGCTTCTTGATGATCCAAAATCTCTCCTAGAAAACCCCTCTCCTTTTGTTTTAGAAAAGATCAGGCCTTAATTGTTAAAACTAAGAACTCTCCTAAATGGTTAAATCTTGATATCACTGGAACTAACTTTAAATACTCTGTCAATCTCAACATTAACGAAAATTGTGTCAAGTACAAACTTTAATTGTGTGGTTTAAAGAGCACAAAACAAAAGAAAGAAGAGAAGATTGTATAAAAGGGGAAAAATACTATAGAGAGAATATAAAGAATATAGAAAAATGTGTTATTCATTCATTGACCTTCAAGTATATCAGATACGAAGAATATTACTATGTGATAACTTTAAAACTAACTAATCAGAACTCAGCTAACTTTTTTTTTTTTTTTGGGATTAAGAGGAAAGTGAACGAAACAAATTACACAACGAGTCTAAGGAAATAGATCTCCGACATATCCTCTAAAAAGATAAAATGGCACCCTAACTTTTTAGCACTTGATTATGCAATAGACTTGTCTAACTTTTTTAGCAACATTCTAACGTTACGTGAAACTCTACTTTGAACATTGTTATGACATTGGGTGCCACTGAAGATGATCCTTTTATATTAAGAATGTTGTCATCTTCTAAACTAAACTTCTGATATTGAGTGTCTACGAGAGAAGGAATAAAATATTGATAATCAAATTCCATCATCTAGTGTTTATAGGGAAGGATTTAGATAAGTATGAATTAATTAGAATAGATATTTGCAATAATGATATCACATTATCTATATAACAGTTAAAATAACTGAGAATAAATGTAAGTTCCACCTTTGTTGGAACTTCATATTTAATGAAAGGAGATAATTATCCTTAGTTATAAGTTTGAAGCCTTTAACTAATGGGAAGAGATAAGAGTTTGGAGTATGCACAAACTGAACTAAATGTCATTTCCATCAGACAAGGACTGAACAACATAAATTGAAACTATTATAAGTATCAAACAAATACACACATTTAGTTGGGTCGTTGGAAGATGTTACCTAATTTTTTATGTTTAAACAAAGATTTATTACTTAATTAGTCTAGGAGTCGTATGATATAGGATTGATAAATATATTATTTACCTAACTAATTAGTTAAACTAGTTTGTTGACCAAACTCAAAGTCAATTAAATTAATACAATCCCAACTAATTAGGAAATTTATCTGGTAATTTTTTGAATTAATAGAGAAGATTATAATTTTATTATAGTCTTTATTTTATTTTATTTTTATGATATGAAGTAATACTTGCTTTTTTTGTTTTTAGATAATTTAAGTAATAATTTTTTTAGAAGCACTTTAGATGCTAAAAAACTTACTAGAGTAGTAAATTTATCTTTTAGTTCCGAATAGTGATCTTTTTAGGATTAAGATTTTTGTTAGATCACATATGTCTTGCTTTTAGGATTAAGATTTTTGTGACATTTTTGCAATTATTTCCCTTTGTCTAACACAACCTTGTTTTAAAATGCACAATGAATGGATATAAATTATTCATTTCATTTGCTTAATATGGTAATAACTTAATGCGCAATGCTAATTTGTTTGATATTTCATTATTCTTGTCATCTTAAAAAATAATGTTACTTTAATGGTTGAAGTATATTAATGCATGCTCCTTCTAAATACATTGACTGATTAGTCACATTTAATGTAATCGAATGGCTCTATATATATAAATGAAATTTCAATTTTTGTATAGAGATATATTTACATACCTATGATATGTGTGGAGGAAATTTTTTATCATTTTAGATTTGGTTTAGATTACTTAAAGATGCTCTAATTAAAATATACTTTTAAATATTTAGGTTATGTAGAAGAAAAATAATTCTGTATAAGTTTCCTTATAATACTTTAAAAGAAGGATTAAGTTATTTGGTGAAAGAATACTAAATATTAGGCAATACAATTTTATATTAAATTACAATTGTTTAATAATGGATATGTCTTTGAATAGTGACGACTACACAATGTTGAAGAAGATTACTTCTACCAACAAAGCCTCCAAGAAAAATGTAAGTATTATAGATTGATAGTGATCACCTTGAAAACAAAATTTAGAGTTCATGGTGAGGTTTGGGAAACAAGTAATGAATCTCCTAAAAAAGATGTTAGTGAACCAATTGAATTTATCGTTGGTCTTTATGAATATGTAGAAGATAGAGTTGATAATTAGAAGGAAGAAACTGAGTTGAAGATGATGAAATACATGTAAGTAAATTATTTAAATCTGCATGGGTATTAATATAGATACATAAACCAAAGTTAATAATAAGAAGTAAAACGCACAAGCTAAGGATGCTTAAACACATACTGCTTAATTACTTAAAGT
Source organism: Erythroxylum mucronatum (assembly GCA_027563825.1). Lineage (NCBI taxonomy): Eukaryota > Viridiplantae > Streptophyta > Magnoliopsida > Malpighiales > Erythroxylaceae > Erythroxylum > Erythroxylum mucronatum. The sequence goes on from JAOSBP010000008.1 coordinate 21,249,212, forward strand.
TGTCACTAGTCATGGTGAAGATGTAGAAGTTAGAGTTGATGACAAGTAAGAAGTAGAAGTTAAGGATATTGGAACACAAGTTGCTTAATAAATTAAAGCTTTCATTAATCTTAGAGAAGATGCAAAGGCTAGAATTAGTGGTAAGGAAAGTGTTAATATGATAACATCGTAATATATTTTACTCAATCACTTTAAGTTATTGTTAGTGCTAGAATTAGTGCTAAAGTAAGAGTTAATAAAAAGGAGTAAGAAGCAAAAGTTAAAGTTATAATTGCTAAAAAAAAGATCAAATTACTACATTAGTTGAAAATATCGATGGTGATGAAATAAGTGTTGAAATTGGTACTAATTAATTTAATAAAATTTATATTATTATAGTAAATATTGCTTAAGATCAAATGAGGTGCTAGAATGATGTTGCTAAATAAGTTAAACTTAAGGTTGTCTTATTAATTAAGAACGTACAAGTTGGAGCTAATTAAAGTGTTGAAGATAATGGAGCGGGAAGAGCTAAGTTAGATAAAGAAGAAGACCTAACACACTATGAAGAAAGTAGTGTAATTTTAATAAATTTTAATGAATCTGGTTCAAATGATGCAAATTATACATTCGATGAAATCTTTAAGCCAAAAATAATCAAAGAAGTGGAAATATTTCTTTATGTTGATTTTGATGCATGAAGTTAAAGAAATAATAGATAAGAGAATCACAAATTTGCTACTCTAAATGAGGATAATGTAGGAGACATGGATGTTGAATAAATATATGTTGACTATGATGAATTGGGAAGTGAATGCAACAATTTTAATAAATGATTATAAAGTTTCTAGAATTTGATGTAAAAATAGGTTTTAAACATATTTAAAAAGGCATTAGCATAATATGCAATTAATTAAACAAAACAAGAAATCAAGGGAGATGAAGGTTTATAAGAAGTGTGGTGGAGAATTTATACCTCCCAATCCTAAGTAAAATATGCCTTTTAGAAGAAGACCTACCTATTTAAACATGAATGTATAGACAATCCTACTCGAAAATTAGTGATCTAAAAGTTTTATTATCCTTCAAGACTTTAATATAGAAATAACTGACAAAAGACATAAATCCAAGTCTATAACAAGTCTTAAATGTTGATATGAAAAGTGTTGATCCATACCAATTCATATAACAACATAAAATCATTAAGGATATGAAGGACATTGTAATATAGTTAAAGCATACAAACATAAATCCATCATATGACTAAATTATATGGATACTAAAAAGCAAAAAGTGATGGTTTAGAACACCCATAGTATAAGAGCACCGACGGAGCTACATGGGTGCATATATATATATTAAAAATAATTTTTAAAAAAAACTTTGGGGGCCCAATGCACCCATGTATATATATATAAGGACGGAATTATTTAAGGGTCAGTGGTGTACTGGGCCCCCCAAAATTTTAAAAAATAAATATTTGGGCCCTCCTATATTAAATTTCTGGCTTCGTCACTGTATAAGAGTACAGTCTGACATATTATATTAAAAGCGATTATGATAATTTCAATACATTATCAAAGAAACTAGAGACAAACCAACCTTAATAGTGTTAAAGATGATAAAGTGAACTATTATAAAGAGATTCGATAAGAAAATAAAAAGGGATGAAAAAATATAATAGAGATATTTGTCCAAAAATCAAAATAAAATAATAAAAGTCAAAGAAGCTAACAAGAAATTAGATTTCATACTTCAATAAAGGAAAGTTATATTATCCTTCAAGACTTTAATATAGAAATAACTGACAAAAGACATGTAAATCCAAGTCTATAACAAGTCTTAAATGTTGACATGAAAGGTGTTGATCCATACCAATTCACATAACAACTTAAAATCGTTAAGGATATGAAGAACGTTGTAATATAGTTAAAGCATACAAATATAAATCCATCATATGACTAAATGATATGGATACTAAAAAGCAAACAGTGATGGTTTAGAACATCCATATTATAAGAGTACAGTCTGACATATTATATTAAAAGCGATTATGATAATTTTAATACATTATCAAAGAAACTAGAGACAAACCAATCTTAACAGTGTTACAGATGATAAAGTGAACTATTATAAAGAGATTCGATAAGAAAATGAAAAGGAATGAAAAAAATATAATAGAGATATTTGTCTAAAAATCAAAATCAAATAATAAAAGTCAAAGAAGCTAACAAGAAATTAGATTTCATACTTCAATAAAGGAAGGTTATTTTAAATTAAGCACATTAAATTTAGAAAAGATATGGTTAATTTGGGAAATAAGACTTGCACTAAGAATTATGATATAATAATGATATCATAATAATATGCTTATATTATAATGAATATGACGGTGAAAAATATGATGGCTATATGAAGAAAAATGTGACGGCTATATGATCACAATATGTAATAGGAAAATATTTTATAAGCATATGCTAAGTAATGGTTTCGTACTATATGATTATGATTTGCGAACTTCAAACAAGACATATGATATTGAAGTTCATGCTTTAATATTCAAAGGAAGCTAATAAACTAAAGAAGACAAGAAAGAGAGAAGAAGGAGACACTACAACAAACTGCAAAATTGGCTACATTTTTTTACTAAGAATTAAAAAGTTAGTCTTTGGCTATGATTTGCCTCCAACATTAAAACTATTAGCTACGTTTAGAATAAGCTACATTTTATATTTGTAGCTAAAAACATTTGGTGATATTTTTTAACTATGAACTTATTTTCATAGTGAAATGTTTTTAGCTACCAAATATTTTTCATAATTAATAATATTTGACGACGTTTTTTAACTATTAACTTATTTACGTAGCTAAAAACCTTTCACTACAATTTTTTTAGTGGCTGAAACACACAAATCTCTTAACTATCAACTATAAAAATGAATTTCATAGTTAAAAATATTTTGCTATAAAAATATTTTCGTAGCAAAAAAAGAAGAACAATGAAAACATCATTTTGATAACCTAAAAACACTCGTCCTCATCTTTTTTCCAATAGTTCCTCTTCTGTTTTCTTCAACAACTCCCTCGTTTGTTTATGTCTTTCTTTGTCTTCCAACAATGTCTTTTCGTTTTTCTTTGTCTTCCAATAGCTCTGTCGTCTGTTTACTCCAACAATGTGTTTTTCCTAGTAGCTCCCTTATCTTTCTTCTTCAACAGTGTGTTTTGTCCTGCAACTCTCTTGTCTGTCTTCGTTTGTTGTGGGTTGGCTATGTACAACCCTTATTGTTCTTCTTTCACCACCTTTTTGTTGGACTACTTGAAATATGGAAGAGAATTTCAGTGCAACGTTGCCTCTACTTTCGTAGTTGCCCAGTTGAGCTACTTTGATCTCTCTTATGCCACTATATTGTAATACATAATGCTTACTACTTTGCCCAGTTGATTCGTAAGTAATTATGGTCAATTTCAAACTGAAAATTTAAGAAAAATTTAGGTTTCATATCTATAGATTTGTTGTTTGCAAGCCTGCTTTGATCAAATATTAAAGAACATAAATGTTGAAAGATGGTCAACTATATGGTTTTCCATTCTTGATTAGTATACTTGATGATCTTGAAACTGATTATTATTCTATTTGATAATATATTCTTTTTATTTAGGACTATAGTAGGGAATTAGTTTTGGCATGTATATTGCTTCATCCATATTTGTACTTTAAATAGTCATTGAAAAGGTACAAAAAGGAGTTGTTGGAAAATTCTTTGTTTCTAACTTTGGTGGAGAAATTGTTTATTTATGCTTTCACATATTGTAGTTACTTTGCTAGTTTTACACTCTTCTTGATCCTGCAGTCTGAAATTTAGTGAAAATCAATGTTGGGTATGTGAGGAAGCTTCCAATTGTGTGAAATTATATTTTTTTTGGGCAGAGAAAACACCTTTGTTTTTTTACTTGGTTTATCACCTATATTTTCCCTCTGTAGTTTTACTTTGAAGTTAAGCTCCACTCGTAATCCTCTTCTACTATTTTAGGTTAATGATGAAGAAGTTGAGGGAATACTTCCAGCTGTTGCATATGCTCTGGCCAAGATACATATGCATCTAATGTATAATAGGTATAAGATGGTTCAAAGTTTAGTTGATCCAAGATAATCCACATCCCTATGTTTTCTTTTTCTTTTTTTATTAATTGTTTTGTTTAGGCGTTGTTCTCTTAACATATTTTGTTATACAACATAAGGAGGATTTTGTTACTCAGAATATAACATATTTGATTTCTGGACAGGCAATTCACTTTCTGCAGATTTTTTCAAATTGTTTCATATAATAGAATTCCCAAAGTAGATAACTTGATATGACATTTCTAAAATTTCCTTTTGGCTTTTTGTGGCTAAGCCAAGGAAAGGTTTCCTGCATCACCTTTTATAATACATGGACTTGCATCACCTTTTATTTTGAAGAGTCATAGATTTATATGGGAAGCTTATTTGTTTCTCCTTAGTGGACTTGCCAAAAATTGATCTTGTTATGCAACCCTTAATCATATTTATTTGGTAAAGCATTATGTATAGTCTATATCTTGAACATGGTTTGTTTTGGTACTTGATTAGTTTGGATATTGCATTGTCTAGAAGATTTTGCTTATTCAATTTTCTTTAATGGTGAATGCTGTCGTCTGCAATCAAATGTAAAAAAAAACCAACTTCTTGCAACACAAATTAATGTAGTTGTGGAAAGTCAGGATCGTTCTCACGAGGAATTCAAACGTTAGTAGTTACGCAATAAAAAGGGGGTGGGGGTTGTGATTGTGAATTAAACAAAATTTAATTAGAAATTAAAATTAAAAAATAACTAGAAACAAAATAATGAGAATTTAACAATCAATAGAAATAAATCTTGGTTTCCGGTCTCCTTCGTTATT
>JAOSBP010000008.1:21255478-21271273 GCA_027563825.1 Erythroxylum mucronatum
ATAGCTTTACGAATCAAGAAAATCGACGAACTAGACAACATACATACGATATATATTTAGCCTAGACAATTATTTTTCCTAGAATCATGTCCCTAACGTAGTAGAAAAAAATCCTAGTCGCTACTTTTGATTAAAAGAATTGAACGTCAACCTTTTTAATCTAGCAATTGATTGAATAAAAACACAAACTAGTTGCGCACCTAGCTGTCAAATTAAAAAATCAAACAATGATCCAGAAAAATAATTGATACTTGACTAATAAATCGATTGAAATAAAGAACACAAATCTCACAATATGCAAAGTTCAATAACTAGGATTCCGTAAACCAAGAAATAAAAATTTAGTTACCCAACATCATGATTTTCCTAACTATTCCGAATGTCGTTGGCGTTGGGACTGTCATGAACGTTACTCTTCTTGTTCTGCCGTCGCACTCCTTCTACTGTTGCGTCCCTCTCTATGCGCTACTGTGTCCCTCTTGATTCCACGCTACTCTCTTGGCTTCTGTTGATTTATTTCTGCTTACGCCTCTCCTCTACATCGTTCACGCCACTGTTGTGTGATTTTATTGCTTGTCCCCTGTTGTGCCGCCTCCTAACCCACTGGTCCCCTCTGTTGCGTTATTTCTATCTACCCTATGCGTCCACTGTGCGTGATTTTCCTCTCTCCCTTGAGAGCCCCCCTTTTGCGTGATTTTCTATTTCTACACTCAGCCGCTGCACTCGTCCTTGCTCCCCCCTCTTGCGTTATTTAATTTTCTCAATTAAGAGCACTCCTCCCTCTCTTCCACGCAAGCCCTCTTTTCTTATTTAACGCCACCTCACGTTCTTCTTGATTTTGCCAATTAAAAAGCTCCAGCCAAGCCTCACCCAACATCAACGTTTTGGGCTGCTTGGTTTTATATTCTTTTGCCTCTCATGTGCTGCGTTTGGTCTTGGGCTGTCTTGCTTCTGCGTTTTAAATTTCTGATTATTGCACGAGGCCACGTCTAATTATGGTCAACATCTAGTTCAACTCTTTTTATCCCAAAATTATCGCAGTTTTTTCTATTTGGTTCCAAAATACACCCTGACATAAAACAAAATTAATTCCCACTAAGTATAACTTCAAACCTCAAGAATAAAGAAAATTAACACACAAAAAGATAGAAAATAACAACACTAACATTTAACCTCATTGATTAATTGATCATTATTTACATTTCATTTGTGTTTTTGTCTGCATCTCTTTCTTTTTCCCTAAGACAACTTCTTTATGTGTTATTCCTCTATTTCTTTGCCATGAATGACATGAAATGGTTCATCATTTCCATTTGTAATCTCCTATTTGACATTTAATTTTTGGGGAGCTTTATCTATGATATCTTATTCTTTTACTCTTCAAGCAATGTAAATAAATGATGGATCTAGTTCCTCATGTTTGAATCCAACCATTCAAAACAATTCATTTTTCTTTTTTATTTTTAGGAATAAAACAAATTGTGAATTTTGATTGATTCTAAAGTGAAGGAACATTCAGGCTTCCAAGTTTATGAAGACTTTTGGCTTAAGATTTTCTCCTTGTACATCGTATTAAACTGAAGCTTGCTTTATAATGTTACAAATGAATGTCAAGATATAGAAGGCATGCCGAGTGAAGGGGTAGAACTTACATGCTTTCACTTGGTAGTATTTTACCTTAATTTTTGTGAACACTTATTCTTATTATTTATGAATTGTTATTAGCCACCTGTTGACTAATGCTGGATGAAATGAACTAAAGCTTGCTCTATAATCTGTGAAAGTATGTAGAACCATTTTAGTGTGATGTATTAGCAAACCACACAAGACTTTTCTTTAAACAGTATCATAGCATTTTCCTATTCAATTTTAAGAATCATTTATAATTTTTGCTCTCTTGAAATTCCTAATTTATGTCTATGGCCTGAATACCAATTGTTCAATCATGGTTCTCCTAAAGTAGGTTATGGCATGAAAAATATTCATTTATCTGGCAATAGCAAGTGTTAAGAAGTGATAAACTTTCACTTTGCTAAGGACTAAAGAGAAGAAACTAAAGAAGCATCAAACTTAGACTTCCGCAAATAATTTGAAAAGTTGAATTTTAGGCCTCAATATGTGTTGCTTTCACTTTGATTATGCTTAAATTTATATCTTATGAGCCATTTATTTTCAAGTGTAAAGCTAAGCCATTGATTAAGAACACAAAGTTTAAGCCGACTAGTATTGGAAATGCCAACTGAATTATATTATATCATCGACACATGTAATAACATTGTTATGAGACCTCATATTTACTAAAATCATAATGGAGGTTATTTTTGGAAATCTTAATAGCTAAAACTTTTGCTTTGCTGTATATTAGAAGTCACCCTTTTCCTCTTCCTCTCTGTCTGTCATATTCCTTCTCCTTTGGTTTTCTCTCCCTTTCTTTATACTCACCTATTGAATGTGGTATTTATCTAATTTAGATATGTTTTTGCAGGCTCATAACAAGGGACCACTTATAATTGATGATAGAAACACATGCTTTCATCATAGAATCGGTTTGCTGCCTTCTTTTGCTTTTTTCTTATATAGTCTATAGTTTCTGTTGCAAATTAGTTTGTTTTGAGTTGGTTTTTAAGTGTTGTTGCATTCTAATAATATTGAGAGATTGATTGATTTATAGTTGAAGCATGATTCAAGCAACCATATTCTTTCATCTAAAAACATGATATTTTAGAGGACCTGCCCATAATAAGCGCCATAGATGAGGAGACAAAGTTCAATGCCCTAGTTTTTAAAGAACTGTTTTCTTTCATAGCCATTAATTTAATGAATGAATTGAAATGTAGAATTCATATGTTTGTGTTAATATTTTGTAGAAGGAAGAGGGTGCTCTTTTAGAATCACTAATGGGTGAAATATGAACAGAAATTGGACATAAAGTAAATGGTTGTTGTTCTTTGCTAAGTTGTAATTCAATAGGAGCCAATACATATATAGGAGTTATGCTATAATATTTTTTTAGTATCATCATTTATGATTTGTAAACTGATCTCTTTATTTATTGTTTTGTCTATAAGAACTGTTAAGGTTGTCATTAATATCTTGTATAGAAAGAATATTCTTTTCACGAGTATAATTTAATGATATTTATATAATTTTAATTTTTATATACAATGATCAATATTTTGAATTTATAATATTTTTATATAGTTTATTTGTGTAATAAAATCATAATAAAAAATATCGATATCATCATATACAAAACATGTTGTTCAATATAATAGATTAAAATTTTAACAAAAATATATTGCAACATTATACATAGCAAATAACATTTGACTACATTATGTAAAATGTAACAAATAATATTTGGGTACGTTAATATTTGGCTATGTTTTTGAAATTGTAGCTAATAATATTTAGCTATGAAGATAAAAACCTAGCCAAAAACTATTGGCTACGATTTTATCTTTGTAGCTAAATAGTATTAGCTACGTTTTAAAAAAACAAAGTCAAATATTTTTAGTCATGGTTTTAAAAATGCAACCAAATCTTTTTGCTTGGTTATGATTTTTGAAAACATCACCTATAGTTTTCAATTACAAGAATTCGACAATGTTTTGCGTGACGAAACAAGAATGTAGCAAATAAGTATAATCGACATTTTTTTCGTAGCCAAAAATCAACTTTGATGTAATGAGTTGAACCTAATCCATATGAGTCCATTAGAAAGGGTTTTTAAGTGATTAGCAAAAGTTACAAATAATTTATGCATATCAAAGGACTTATTTAAGAAGAGAGGTTAGCATAGAGATAATTAATAGAGTAAAGTTAGTCAATAAAGTAATGTAACTTCAGTAAGTCTCAAGTTACACTACAAGAAAATAGGACAATTTGTGACGTTTTAAAAATGTCACAGAATCTCAAAAAACGTTGCAAAATACATTCTACGATGTTTTAAAAAACGTCACAAAAAATGTCGTAGCATGTGGTATAGACAAAAGGTTTCTGCGACGTTTTTCGTAAAACGTCACAGAAAATACTGACATTCCGCGACATTTTAAGGAAATGCCACGGAAAGTCACATTCTGACGTTTTTAGGAAACGTCACGGAAAGTCACATTTTAAAAACGTCACAAGAAGCGGTTTTGTCTCACTTTTGTTGCAACAAACTTGGGGCTTTTGTTCTCTTCGGGGCTTTTTTGTTGGGAATGAGAGAAATGAAGAAATGGCAATGAAGAAGAAGAAACATCAGAGAAGAAAGTGGGAAATGAACTCGCGAGATGAACTTTTAAATATTAAGTAAACAGAAGGCAAATGTCAACCGTGACGTTTTATTTAACAAAACGTCACGGTTTCTATTTCGTTATGTTTTAATAAAAAAACGTTGCAAAAAATGCTACAAATCTATGACGTTTTTAAAAAACGTCGCGGAAAATTCAAACAATCCACGACGTTTTTTTAACGTCACGAAAAGTCTTTACAATCTGCGACGTTTTATTGAACGTTTTATCAATAAAACGTCGCGGATTGTATTAATTTCTTGTAGTGTTACTAACACACAAATATAGGAGACATAAAGGTCGAAAAGGATAAGATTGTTTAAATGAAGATAAAATGAAATTGAATTTGTTACTTATATTTGACTACTTGATTATTTTTTTAAGGAAGTTACGTTCAGAGCTAAATTTGTGGTCATACATATATCATAATTTAATTCCCTTTCTATTTTTGCGAGGATAAGATTAAGTGCAACATTTTGCGAGGATAAGATTAAGTGCCATTTCCATCTGACAAAGATTAAACAACATAAATTGAAACTATTGTAAGTATCAGACACAGACATGGACACATTCAGTTGGGTCGCTGCAAGATAAAGTAATGGTGTGTGTGTGTGCATGGGGTATTCATGCAGATGACAGTGGTGGTGGTTGAAGATAACAGAGATCGCAGAGTAAAATAGAAAAAACCAAACAATTGGCATAGCCACCTTCAATGCTTCCATGTGCCGGTCTGCATAACCAGGAAATTTGTTGGCATTTTCTTCAACTTGACGTCCACGGACAGAGCTTGTAGCTTAAAGCAAAGCAAGCTCTGACCTGCCACCAAAGTAGTTGAGTGGGTTCGTACAGAAAGAAACAATTCCCAACATTTATTTTAACCTCACTCAACTCTCACTGTATACGCAGCTGGATTTCTGATAGGATGCTTTTAAGTTAAACAGTTCCTTTTCAATGTCTTAGCTTCCTTCACAAAGTGCAGACATAGACTGTAGTCGTTTAAGAAGCAGACCAAGGGGAAAATCACCAAAAAAAAAGTCATAGACTGTACATGAATGAGCAAATGTCAGGCAAGCCTTAGTATTCTTGATCTTCAATTAAGGAAGAATGCAACAGGAGCTTGTATCTCTTTTTCTGTTTAGTGTAAAAGTAAGAGCATAAATTACTAAATTACAGAAGCCGCTGAAGTTGTCACCATTACAGCATTTTCAGTATTTCTTTGACCTCTAAAGAATATATATATAGTACTTGATAACGCAGCTAGTGTAGTGGAGAATTAAGACCCTCTTGAGAAGACAGCGAGCGAAGTGGTTGGTGCCTGTTGGAAACAACTATTGGTATCTTCCTAAATGAAGGCCTCTTTTCAAGTATTTGCAGTGTTCTCTTGGAATAAAGATCCTTCACAACTGGGGAAGCTCTCTCTTTGAACTTGAGGACTATGAAGAACAGGAGTCTGTAGCCTACAAGAATGAGGTAGATTGCAGCCAAGTCCCACCATTTTGAGTGGTCTATTGAGACTCCAAATGTATTCGTAACTACAAATTCTCCTTTGATTCTCGGGTCTCCAGGTACTAGAGGGTCAAACTCGAGGCCAAGAAAATCATTCTTCACTCCACCCTGCACTCCCATTAACAAAGCAAAGTAAAGAAACTAGTTTTTTGTTTTTTTTTGGGGCAGAAAGCAAGGTAATTGTATGAATTTTACATAATTTACCTGAATTCCCCATGCTCCGTAGTTAATATATGAAATGGGGTAGCGCCAGAATGGCTTGGGAAGATCAGGCAGCAATCTGAAGAACCCAGAGGTCATCATCATGATTCCCTGCATGAAAACCACCAAAAATTGATGAAACCTCCCACAGGACAGAACCTTATGGTCAATGTAAAATATAAGAAATTAAGGTGGTATAAGAGTGCTTTGATCTTACAATCACTCCAGCCCCAGTAACAAGTCCCATCAGGAAATTGGACACTAATGAAGCTATAACCATCATCAGGCTCTCTATCACAGAAATGCAGCCAAAGATGTTGAGACAGAAGAAGGCGTAGTAAGAGAATCCCGGTCGGAACTTGACCATGTTAAAACATATAGTCCCCGTGACAAGTGCTACAGCAACCAAGAACGGGAAGGAGGAGAGGTAGTTGGATAGTATATACACAGTTACTCCGTAGTACCCATTAAGCTTCTCCCTATAGAAGATCTGTTTACCAAGAAGAATAGTGTTATTGATGTTTATACTCAACAGGGTATTTGTTACCTTTTCTTTTCTTTTCTTTGGGATGAGATCGTTACCTTCATTTCTTCAATGAAAGATGGGAAGCCACCAATGGACATGAACGTCATGAAGCCTGTAATGAATCCTCCGCACGCTATCCTGGCCACGATTGAAGAGTATCCATGTCCAACCTTGTAGTAAATTGTACCAACACAGATAGAGACAAGAATGTATATGACTATCCTTGCCCAGTAATAACCAAAATCCCTTGACATGTTAACAAACGATCTCCTCGTCAATATTGATAATTGCTTCCACCAGCTTGCTTGACGGCGAGTTTTTGTTTCCGGTTCTAGTCCTTCCTGAAAAACAAGTCTTCTTTAACCAATTGATGAGAAGAACAACTAAGGCAAATGCCAATGTTTGAGTTACTTACAGTGGATGATATTTCCTTTATCCTAGCTTTTGCCATCTTTGCATAATTCGACCGATTATATTTCTCAACAAGCCTATCTCTGATCTCTGCTGTTGCCATGTTCATAAAAGGATCTGCTGTTTTTGGGATATCCTATAATTAAAAAGGACAAAATTTAAGTTGACATTTGGTAAAGGCATCTGCAACAATGTTTAGGCATGTAGAGATGAGTGGTACATACACGAATTCTCTGAGACCCTTTCAATGTGGCCGTCACAGCATCAAAATCTGAATTTACACAACGTAGGAAGTGATCAGAAGGATTCCTTCGACTTGGACATGGAAATCCAGCTTCAGCAAAGAACTGCAATGATCAATCCGTTAACAAGTTAGGATCAATAGGCCTTAGTTCAGAGTTTTATGCTTTCTTTGGTTGTTTCAATGCAAAATTGACAGCAAGCAAGAGTCCTCCTCTTGTAGTTTCGTACCTCTACAGCCATCTTAGCTTGGCCAAAATAAACTGTTTCACCGCTGGAAAGCAAGAAAAGATCATGGAATAGAGCAAACACTTCACTACTTGGCTGGTGAATTGAAGATATCACAGTCCTTCCATCGCGAGCTATGTTTCGAAGAGTTTGAACTACAAAGAAAGCTGAGGCACTGTCAAGCCCACTGGTAGGCTCATCAAGAAACAGCAGGCGTGGCTTAGTGAGAATTTCCAGTGCAACACTCAGTCTCTTCTTCTCTCCTCCACTGATTCCTCTCAAATGCCAGTTCCCAATCAACCGATCCGCACAATCTTGGAGCCCCATTTCAATAATCGTTGACTCCACAACTTCATCAATCTCCTCTTTGGACATCGTAGCCGGAAGCCTCAAGTGTGCTGAATAAGTGATGGTCTCTCTAGCTGTGAGAGTTCCTAACAGTACATCCTCTTGTGTCACATAAGCCTGAAATTTGTCACAGACCAAATAACAACAATTTTTTGTTAAGCTAACAAATGAGAATTTTCTGGACATGACAGAAATTCAAGGTTCAGATACGTTTGTTCATGTTAATAAATCATTTCTATAGACCAGGAACAAGTTATTCGAAGTGAAACTAATATAGTTTTATGTAAACACTGAATTCCAAGAACACAATCGGTATCCATTGGTGAAAATTACTCACAACACCAGTGTCTGTCCTCCTCTTCTTCCCATTGAATAGAACATTCCCCGTCATTATTACATTTCTGGAGAGTCTTCCTGTGGCAAGTTCAGGTAACTTGTCAGCAACATTATTCCAGGGGGCAATATTTTAAGTGAAAAAAAAATGATCATCTCTTAAAGCCAGCTTAATTTCAAGCTGAAACTTGACAATCAAAGTATTACCATGGCATACTCATTCATCATATACACATATTATCTCATGTAGAGGAGTGATTATGAGCTTCGATTACATATTTCTCCACAACGATCTTTGTTCGTACTCGATATACTCTCTAACAATCCAAAACATGGGTGAAATTAATGGAAAACATCACATGAACAAACTTAATACACGCAATGAAAATTAGCACAATATTAACAGGCGCACTTGTTCCCCAATAGAGCTTGGTTAGTGGTTGAACTCCTATATAATTACCACCTTATGCTACATGGAACAATATAATTCCTTTATGGAACTACTACGTACTAGCATTTCCTAACAATTTAAATTGGTCTTCGTTTTTCAAACAAAGACCAAACCCACTTGGTCTGGCAATCCCTTTCAGTTCAGGTGGTTGGCAGTTGAGGCATTAATTGGAGTGGACCGTACCTGGAACATGCTTTTCAGGCTTTCTAGTTTATATTAGTATACGTTTTTATCGGCTCCAGAGTATACCTTCCCAACTTTTATTACTCTGATGACTCGCAACATTGTAGGAGTCAGTCATTACAAGTGCATTAAACAAGACATGTTTTGCTAATTTTTGGTACGTTTTTTAGGATTAAGGTCGACTACCGCTTACAAATTCGTGATTATAATTTAGATTATCGCAGTAACTCCTGAAATTTTTTCACACAAAGAGATGACCTGCAGCAATGTAGATGTGTCATACGAGTTAGGATTCTCTGTCCAATATTACTCTGTCTTAGTTTGTCCATTAAATCTTAGCCATCTATTTATGTGAGTTTCGTGTGTATTTATGTAGGTCTTGCATAAATAAATGGTTAAGATTCAAATGGATAGAATAGGACAGAGTAATACTGGACAAAGATCCAGACTCATGTCATACCGGATATGTGCACGAAAACTTAACAATCCTCGAGTTTTGATAATATAATAATATACTTAAGATATGTAGTTTCTATTACTTTCCCTCTCAAAATGATGAAACTCGTCACCTAACGACATGTAGTCTTTCCTCTCACTTGTAATTATTGCTGGTTTAGTAGAAAATTTCCATGTATAGTATAAAGATCAGTAGTCAAATGCAAAGGACATAAATGATCCCGAAGAACCCTAGGGTAATTTTCCCGTTTTGGTTTGGCTTTGGCGACCAGAAAAAAGAGACAAACCAGAAGAGAAAACAATGTTCTCATTATTGTTGAGAAGGACAGACAGGAGACTTTTACTAAAACCTAGTCCATACAAGGGGAAAAAAAGAAAACATACCATGAAATCTTTATGATGTGCTTTGAATATTAGCTAAATAGAGAGATCGATAAAGGTTAGAGTAAGAGAAGGACCTGCTAGGGCATCCAGGAGTGTAGATTTTCCAGAACCAGAAGGACCCATGATAGCCATGATTCTACCTGGTTCAGCATAACCATTAAGCCCTTGAAGCAACCTCTTGGTTGGTCCATGTCCAAAATTTGGTAACACCACTGTTAGATCCTGCCAGACCAAGTATGTTCCTATTCCACGTTCACGCGTATCGTGGTTCACGTTATCGCTGCTGCTGCCACCTCCACGGCCACCGCTACCCCCGCTAGTGTTGAAACTACTATTATAACTACTACTTCCCGCCCCTATCTCCATTGTTGCAACCAATTAACAAGTTTGGTATATGGAGGATATGTGGAGAAAATATAGGAGAAGTAATATCGTGTCAAACTTAGCTAATATGAAGAGGGAACACCAGTTTGTCAACTAAGTGATTGATGAAACGATACAACAATCAACAAACAACTAACCGTGAAAATGGTGATATGACTGGAGGATTATACAACATGTATGCAATTTGGCGAGACAGAGACATAGGGGGAGTAAATGGTGCGTGTTTGAACAGATAGACTCGTATAGGTGGCAAGTGAAGGAAATAAATGTGGGTACCATACCATTCATGTCACTTTTATGAATGGTTCTAATCGACTTCAGTACTGTTTAATTAATTTGCTAAATTCATAGATCGCATTTATTCAATCTTGTCTTCTTCTTCTTTTTATGCTCATGGTTAAGCCTCGGTTTGTCAACATATATATATATATAGCCTTGGTTTGTCAATATATAAACCAAGGCTTAACCATTTATATGTAATTTCCTTTATATTATTTTTTCAAAGTTAAGTTTTCTAGTAGATGATGAATATAGTGTCTTGGATACATACTGTTAAGTGACCGTTTCATCACAATAGCTTAAGCTGTTATGTGAGACCAACTTAATTAGTTTTATATATTTACTAACACATTTCCTCAAGTGAAAATTCTTTGAGCTTGAAACTTGCACAGATTTCTTGTGCTGAATAATAAGTAGGTGGTAGGAGTTGGACTCACAACCACTTGGTCACAAAGACTCTAATACTATGTTAAGTGATCGTTTCATCACAATAGCTTATGCTATTATGTGAGGCAACTTAATTGGTTTTATATACTCGTTAACATTTAGACTGCTTGTTTGCCAGTGGTTGGAAGGTGAAGGTTGACGAAGCTGCAACCTTAAGGGCTATCATTATTGCACTTAGCTAAGTTAATAAGGAATCATGCACTTAGGAACTATTGAATAGATAGATATCAGTAACTACGTGAGAAGCAAAGAACATACATAAAAAATATACATGAGGACTTAATAAGTTAGAGATATGTAGAGCATGCGTGCCTTAGATGTAAAATTGGATACAGTTGATGATTTATGCATACTTGTTTAAAGCGTCCTTTGTCATGAATTAGTAATTAAGTCTTCTCCAACTAAAATCAGAAACAAGTCCTCTTTTGTCTGCCCATTAAATGCAGGTATGGTGAGTAATAGCAAGTTACTCATTTTAGATGCACACCGAGTGGACTTTGTATTTTTGACACAAAATCTTTGTATGGTTCTGCCAAAATGAGAATATATGTACATTAATACTCCTCGTCGGACTTCCTTTGTCATTAGTCATGTTTTACATACTTCTGAAATGAAAAAACTTAGCTACACAAAAACTGGTTAAGCAGTTGATAATAATTCCTATCTTGCTTTATAAATTAAAAATGAATTCTATTATAATTTTAGTTTAAATTCTGGTGTAATTAATATTTTTTTTCTTAAGGAGAATTACAAACAGACTAAGCTACTAGACAGGGAAAGGAGACCCCAGAGATATCCTCTAAAGGGATAGCAGCACAACCCACAGGCAAGTTTTGATACCAATAAATGCCTAAATCTAGAGACATGGCCTAATTTGCTAACCAATCCACATTTCTATTAGCTTCACGGTAATACTGCCGTGGCTTAGTGAGGCGAAATTTAATCAAGTCAAGCCAAGCCAACAAAACAGTTGGCAGATAAGGGAATTTAATATTATTTAGCAATTGTACATATGATAACGTGTGTTTGATGGTGCAGGGTGAGGTTTGTTATACCGTCAACATGTGGAGTCCAGATCTCCTGTCCAATGTTATGGTGTCTTGTTGTGTCTAATAAATTTCAGCCATTTATTTATGTGGGGTCTGCGTGGATCCCGTAAAATAAATGACTGATATTTCATGAGACAGAATAAAACAGAGTAAAACTGGACAGAAATCTGGTTTCCAAACATGTGTTATAGTGAGATTTGTCATGAACAAATGAAAAGTCCAAATTTTGTTAGCTTGGAATTGATGATAATTAATGTTAGCTTAAAAAGTCAGAATGTGGGGAAAGGCATTTCCTGTTGCTCTCTGAAATGTACCCTTCCCCGTTTGGCCACAAACTAAAGGTCCAGAAAGCTCATTGTATATTAGTCGTCTGAACTAAAAACTATTCTCAAATTGCTACAGGAAAACATACCACTGCTTGACTTGACTAGCCAAGTTCTGATGTGCACATAAACCTGCAACTTGTCAAGATAATAGCTAGTTTTCAAATGGGATATTATTCCACAGCTTTGAAGTTAACGTTTCAGTCTTAAGACTTGAGATCTTGATGCCGAAAATGATGTTGTAAGTTAATGAAACAAGGAGATTAGGACTTAACATTGTGAGTTTATTTTGACTTATAGATCACCTTTTAATAAGGCAATCATATTCAACCACTTACTTTTATTTTTCCTTAACAAATATTTATTAGGTGCTTTGGAGGTGGTGAGAAGTGGTTGGACCACCATGGAGTGGGGCTAGCTCAGGACTAGCTTTTTCTTCAATTACATCACCTTTCACATACATAATATAGGTTAGGGGTCGGCTATTGGTTGGAAGTAAAGCACCCCATAACTTCCCACACTTTTGTTTCAGCAGCGCCCAACTGCCAAATCCTGGCTGTTGAACCAGAAACATACTGTACATGTGAATATTGACCCCATCAATTTGTATATTTTACAGTCATTTATAGTCGCTGTAAAGGGAAGCCTGCAATATTTTACAAGGGAGTGATTTTCTTTATCTTTTTGTACTTGTTTTGTTGAGTACCTGTTTTCCTTCATTTATTTCTTAAGCCTATGACTTGCAACTTCCAACTTCATTTCATCTATCAGTTCCTTCATTGACTGCTGAAAATCAAGTGTAACGGTAAGTTAACAATGCCAAACAGGTTGGTGTCGAGTTCGAGTCCTAAAAATGGAAAAATCTGTTTGGCCAGCACTTTTCTTTTTATGGACTGATCTAGTGCAAACAGGGATTAGTCTGAAAATAGATGATTTAAAGGCGCATTTTTACACTTGAGACTCTCCTAGAACATCTCGTGGGTTAACAAAAAAAAAAACACAATGCCAAACTATCTAAAGCTGGCAAGCTCAGATCACAATAGATAGAAGGGCTAGCTTGACCTAGTGAAAGACATTTGAATGAAAATGTATTGTGGCAAACCTTAAAAATAGTTGACATGTACACTGATTTAGAACCCTCCATCGCATAGTGACTAGAGACGAAGACAGGCACGAGTTGATTTTAGACAAAATCGGACATGAATCCTTGTCGGGGGGACTTCGATGGCCTGTTAATCGGACATGAATCCTTGTCATGTACGCTGAGAGAAAGCGAACGTAGTGTCCATAATTATGATTCAAAAGAAATATTAGTAGGTTTTAAACTGCAAATTTCAATCCCAATCACAACTTCGATATTATAATTACAATGACAAAGGTTTAATTAGTCCTCCAAAGTTTAACCAAAAATTTAAGAAGAGCCTTGTCGTCATTTTTAGTAATAGTTCGCTTCCCAACATTTTCAAAATGGAGCCTTTTTGTTAAATCCGGATCTTCTATCCAATATTACAGTATCTTATTCTGTCCCATAAATTTCAACCATTTATTTATGTGAGTCCTGCATAAATGAATGGTTGAGATTCATAAAACAGAATAAGACACCATAAAATTGAACAGAAAATCCTGCCCCCTTTTTTATTAAGCCTAAGATTGCGTAATCTTTAGAAGCCTAGGAGCCTCCGATGTTCGCAATAGAATTCATACACCAAGATATAAAACGAGCGCTTTACCGCAAAACTCTGCGCTAGTGGAATGTTCTAATTAGAATGGAGTGTATTTTGTTTATCTTTTATCCCCTGTATCAAAAAAAAATAAAAAAGGAACGATTTGTTTCAAAAAGAAACACTCAATTATGTTTCTATTAATTAGATATGATGTTTCCATTTTTTTTAAACGCATGGCATGCCAAATCAGTTCAAATACTAACCTAAAAACTGACGTGTTATATATCCGTTAATTTAGATATTTAAAATTTTATTTATTAATTATTTAAAATTAAATAATGTTTAATATGATTTTTACCAAATTGGTCCAGAAAGTTCTAAATTTATTTAACAAATTTGTAAAACTCAAGCACTCATCTTTGTTCTTCTTTTTATATTGTCAGTTATTTATATAGTAAGGAGAATGAACAATAAGTTGGAAAAGAAATTACCGAATTCTATCCCACAAATAAAATAAGCAAAGAAATAATAAATAAAAAGTTAACGTGGTTCATCTTTTAATTTGAGCTACGTGTACCAGCTAAACTCCGAATAAATTTCTACTAATAAAAATTAGCAAATACAGAGACTAAAAAATGATATGACAAAATAGTAACACTCACTCACAAAGTGTTTCTCAAATTTATTATCCATAAGATAATATTCTCACTATTTTGTCATTCACCTTTTTAAGAAAACGTTTCTTAAAAATACCAAAAAAATCAGTCTCTTGTAATCTTTGGAGCACACAAATGGCTCCTTAAACTCTCTCTTTAACTCATCACACATCACCTTTATATGCATATATCATACACGCTTAAGAAAAAGGGAAGTAGGGTCTATTTATAGACCCTCCACCGCCTGGCTTGCTTAATGCAAGTTGTTGATAGATTGCCAATGCAAGTTGTGTTTTTTTAATCTTTTAGAGCATTATGTGGTAGTAGTCCATGTAAGTCGATACCGCTTTACAATTCTTCCCTTACTAACTACATTGGGTTTACTGTCATTCCTGTAGATAATAGACAGAACTCGAACTTTTCCCTTGGTAAAACTTTTGTCATCATATATAATCAATTCTCATTAGTATGAATCTTTTCAAGCTGCAATAGCTTTTTTCCTAACACATCTTTGATCTAATGATATCTCATATCAATATGCTTTGGTCTTGAATGGAAGGAGGAATTCTTCCTAAGATGAATAGTACTCTTATTGCCATAAAACAGTCGATATCTATCCTGTTTAAAACCAAGTTCATTTAAGAACTTCATCCATAAGAGCTCCTTGCATGCTTCAATTATAACAATAAATTCCGCTTCAGTGATGGATAGAGCAGCACATTTATGTAATTTCAATTGTCATGACACAGTTCCCCCTGCAAAGATAAATAGGTAGCATAAAATAGATTTTCTCGAGTCAACATCATTGGTCATGTCTGCATCTGTGTAACTAACTAACACAAGCTTGGTAGTTCTAAAATATAAGCATATTTTAGAAGTACCACGTAAATATCTAATAATCTACTTCACCGCACCTCAATGTTTCTTACCAAGATTTGAAAGGAACCTACTCACTACTCCAACTGCGTGAGTAATATCTAGTCGTATACATACTATAGTATACATCAAACTTCCAAATGCAGAAGCATAGGGGACTTTCATCATCTCTTCATCCATCAAAGGGCATTACTTAGTCCTTAGCCTAAAGTGATTAGCAAGAAGACAAATAATCGCTTTAGCTTTATCCATGTTGAACCTTTGAAGTATTTTCTCAATGTACTTCTCATATGACAACCTTAATTTCTTGGCACCCCGGTCTCTGATAATTGTCATGCCAAGAATCTATTTTACTGGCCCCAAGTCTTTCATGGAAAAAGACTTGCTTATCTACTTCTTCAAATTGTTAATTCTATTGATATTTTGGCCAACAATCAATGTTGGGACCCGTTTCTGGAACCCAACTCATAACGAACGGATCATAGCTTAACTAATATCACGTCATTTTTTTTTCATTTACACAACATTCAAAGTAATTCCAATTTCCAAATTGAAATTCATCAATTCCTCAATCCA
>JAOSBP010000008.1:21278999-21307107 GCA_027563825.1 Erythroxylum mucronatum
TACCTATGATCGTATCTAGGTTATTGTTTAATAAGATTGCTAGAATACATGTTTCTAGTCATTACACTTAAGAGAAAATTTCCCCCAATGGATGTTTATTAATAATAACAATTTTATGTCGAGGATCCATAATAGCATGGTAACATCGGTGACCAAAACCAAGGTATTTTTTCCATTGAATTTTCAGATTTAATTATTGCTTTTGATTTGTGATTTTTCCTTTTATTTTACTTAATTTCTGTGATCATACCAAAACCTTCCTTTATATTTTCGTCTGAACTAGCTAACCTATACCGTTAAAGATTCCTCGTGGGAAAGATATCCGCTTACCGCTACTACATTAATTTGTTTTAACTGAAGTGATTTTTTTTATATTTAGTTGCAAGCGACAGCATCACCATTGCCTCTGATCCACGCTAGCAATGGGCGATGCAAGATGAACTTGCGGCCCTCGAACGAAACAAAACATGGTCCATGGTACCTCTTCCTCCGGGGCACAAGGCGATTGGTTATCGATGGGTATACAAAATTAAATATAATTCTGACGGCTCCATTGAGCGCTACAAAGCGCGATTGGTTGCTAAAGGTTTTACGCAGGTGGAAGGAATTGATAATAAGGAGACATTTTCTCCCACTGCCAAACTTACCACTCTTCGTTGTTTATTGACAGTTGCAACTGCCAGAAATTGGTATACTCATCAGCTTGATGTTCACAATGCCTTTCTTCATGGAGAATTACATGAAGAGGTGTACATGTCTCCGTCTCCCATGTTACGTCGACAGGGGGAGAACACTATTTGTCGACTTCACAAATCCCTTTACGGCTTAAAACAGGCCAGCCGCAATTGGTTTTCTACATTTGCTAATGTTGTTTAAAAAGCAGGTTATGATCAATCTCGAGCAGATTATTCTCTATTTACTAAAGTCAGAGGTACATCATTTACAGCTCTTCTCATATATGTTGATGATATTTTATTGACTGGGAATGATATTGTCAAAATCAAAAAGCTTAAAGAATTTCTGCTCGAGCACTTTCACATTAAAGACCTTGGTGATCTTAAATACTTTCTAGGCATTGAATTTTCACGTTCTAGCAGTGGTATATTTATGTCTCAAAGAAAGTATGCTCTTGATATTTTGCAAGATTCTGGTCTCACAAGTACAAAGCCCGAGAAGTTCCCAATGGAACAAAATCTAAAGCTCACACTAACAGATGGTGAGCCGTTGCATGATCCTACTAAGTATCGTAGGTTGGTTGGTCGGTTGATTTACTTGACTGTCACACGACCTGATATTGTTTATTATGTCCGAGTCTTAAGCCAATTTATGAATTCGCCATGCAAATCTCATTGGCACGCGGCGATGAGAATTCTCAGATATATTAAAGGGACTCCCGGACAAGGCCTTCTGCTACCATCAAACAACAATCTGCAATTACGAGCTTTTTGCGATTCTGATTAGGGCGGATGTCGCATTACTAGGCGATCAGTGTCTAGTTTTTGCATATTTTTGGGTACTTCACTTGTCTCTTAGAAATCAAAAAAGCAAACAAATGTTTCCCGATCATCAGCTGAAGCGGAGTACAAGGCAATGGCAAATACATGTTTGGAATTAACATGGTTGAGGTATATTCTCCAAGAATTGAGGGTGACACAGGATGGACCTTCATCATTATATTGTGACAATCAAGCTGTATTACACATAGCAGCGAATCCTGTTTTTCATGAGCGTACCAAGCATATAGAGATCGATTGTCACATTGTTCGTGAAAAGTTACAAGCAGGATTGATCAAGCCTTCATATGTTCCTACACAATTACAGTTGGCAGACATTTTCACCAAAGCTTTGGCGAAGCGCAGCAAGTTGGGAGTTTTCGATCCCTACTCTCCAACTTGAGAGGGAGTACTAAAGAAAATATATGTAATTAGTTTGTAATTATCTTTGCCATATTTAGATGATTAACGTTACATGTAAATAAAGAGTAGTTAGCCTTTGATTTAGGCACTGATAAGTTTTGTAACTTGTATTTATATGTGATGTTAACGTAGAAGAAACATATACCTTTAATCACCAAATACTTTCTCCGCTTTATTTTAGAGTATGTAACTTATAGTCCTTAAGTTTTGCTTGTTTGGTTGTTTTTTTTTTGAAACACAATAGGGTTGTTTTATTAAATAAAATCAACTAGTAAAACATCCCTAACAATGTTGGGTGGATTATGAAACCACTCACCAACAAAACCATCAACTCTAGTAGCTTGAGCTAGTTCATGGGCAACCATATTAGCTTGCCTAGGTACTGCAACAACCCTGCAGTTATCCTGAAATTGAGTCCTTAACGTTCTAATGTCATCCACACAACGCTAAAGGAAGTAAAATCTAAACTGTCACTCCCCACAATTTCTTGAACCAACACAAGACTGTCACTCTCACATATCACATTCTGCCATCCCTTCCCATGTATCCAGCTTAGCGCTTCCTTGATGGCCAAGGCCTCTGCTACACTTGGCGAAAACAGACCTCTAATCCTTCCAGTTTTAGCAGCTAAGAAACTACCATGATCATCACGAGCCAC
The DNA here is from genome assembly GCA_027563825.1 of Erythroxylum mucronatum. Classification (NCBI taxonomy): domain Eukaryota; kingdom Viridiplantae; phylum Streptophyta; class Magnoliopsida; order Malpighiales; family Erythroxylaceae; genus Erythroxylum; species Erythroxylum mucronatum. Next base: position 21,281,574 of record JAOSBP010000008.1, read on the forward strand.
CAAAGCAAACCCCGTATCTGAATCGTTAACATGGGTTGCTACATCCACATTCACCTTTACCCATTCTGCCACCGGCTTTTGCCATTTCCTGGCTCTAGTTGGCTGCTGAGGCTGTGGCTTAGTCGCTTGGGCATTTTGCCAAACTGTTAACGTGCGTTGCGCAGTGAACCATGTTGCTACTGGCGACTTGTACTTATTCGACCAAACCAAGTTATTTCGAGTATTCCAAATTTACCAGCAGATACCCAACATCAAACTAGCGTCTTTATCGTTAAACAATAATACAACCGCTCTTAACCAATCAACAATGTACGCAACAAGAGGTCTATACCACTCAAAGATAGAAGAACTCCATACCTGTTGAGCATAATGGCAGTTCACTAGCAAATGCAAAGTCGATTCCTCCTCCAGATTGCAAAGAGAGCAGATGGATGGGACCGATACTCACCTTTGCCGCAACGACACTCTTGTCGACAATATATTGTTGGCAGCTCGCCATACAAAATTTCTCACCTGTGGCGATAATGGTAGCTTTCAGAATTTGCACCATATACGCAGAACTTGTTGGTCAAGCTCTTCCATTTGATTTAACAACGCACGATAGGCAGACCTAACTGTAAATATCCCCTTCTTATCTAACATCCAGAATAGGGCATCCTCCGCACAATTGCTTAACGGAATAGACATTATTCGAGAAAAATCCCTCTCATTAAAAGTGGCTTCAATCAAATCTCGATCCCATCTGTCCTCCTTTATTAAATCACTCACGTTGAAAACTTGTTTATCTGGAGAAAAGACCATACAAACACCAGAATGTGTCGGGTCTGGGATCCACGCAACCCACCAAATAGAAATCTTCTCACCCGAGCCAACTCGCCAACACATCCCCTTCTTCAAAACCTGCTTAAACTCCCAAATGCACCGCCACACATAATTAGGATTAGCACCTATATCAGCCTCCATACAACTCGAGTGCGCAAAATATCTTACCTTAAGAACCTGAGTCATAAGCGAATTGGGGTATTTAATCAAACGCCAACCAATCCATCCTAACATAGCTAAATTAAATTCTCGAATATGCTTGAACTAAAGACCCTTATGAGTTATATGCTTGTTTGGTTGTTAGTAATGGATAAAATAAAGATTGGCAAATCTAAAATGAATTTTAAATAATCTTAAATTTTTATTCTCAATTTGAGTATAACCAAGAATCAGATATAAGGAATAACAAATAAATAGTAGAGAGTAAGCATAATTTATTTTTCCTTCTTTTTTCTTTGTGTTTAGTCTCAACTAAAACTCTCTACTTGAGAATTTAATATTAGTTTATTTATTTAGAGAATGCATCATATTGATTGTGATTGATTGTTATTAGCCTATTAGGATATTATTAGCAACATTGCACATTGCTTTATTTAATTTATTTAATAATTATTTTATTTTATTTCAATAATTTATATCATAAAATAAGTTCATTATGGTTTTTTTATTTTATTCTTATAAAAAATTCATACAAAATTACTTAAAAATTAATAATTTTTCAAATCATTAAAACTAAATTTATTTATTTATTTATTAAATACAAATTTAATAATAATAAATATTTTAATTAATTATTTACAAAATCAATCACATAATAATCAAACATAAGTTTAAAAAATTGTCATTACCATTCTTAATATTTGATATCAAACAATGATATAACTATTAACTTTTACAATATGATTTCTAGTGCTTGTATGCCAAACACGTATAATCAATAATTTTATTTATATTTTGATTCCTATATTTCGTTCTCATTCCTATGTTTTTATTCCAATTCTTTCATTACTGGTTACCAAACGAGTTATGACTTTCTCTTTTTTGAAAATAAAAATAAATGAATATTAAGAAGTGTTATTATTATCTAAAGAAATTGAAGGAAGGTGTGATGAGATCTTACCTCTCAAATATAACAAGTCTCTTGGACATTGTGCCTGCTTTACAAGTCCATCTTGTGCTCCAATATAGCTCAAATTTTCCCTTTTCTATGTTGTGAGCAGTTACCAGAGTTACTCGCACTAATTTATGGCCCAAATCCCAAGCCTAGTGGATAGTGACTCTAATAGATAAAAATATAAGGGAGAACTCAATGTTTGAGATTGTGAAATGTGTGGGAGAGACAAGTGGCAAAATTCATGCTCTCTTCATCAACTTATGCTGATAAAAAGAGAGTTGATACTACCACAAGTAACCAATTACTTCTTAGCTTTGCTTTTCTTGTAAGACCAAGCTTACTTGTCCACTTTGGCTTACTTGTGCCAATGTGGACACACTATCCACTATTTTGCTACATTTCCCACTTGTACACACTGGCAACAAAGCAAATAGGTACAGAAGTGGAGCGTGAGACCATACGAGAAAGGTACCGGCGAGGAGCATTACATTAAGTCACCATCAAACTAATGTAACATCACTCAAGATCTTGTTATACCCCATATCATTTCTAATCACGCTAGATCTTGCATCTCTGATCCCTCTTTTCACAAAGAGTATGCAAAATCCACAATGTATTTGTTCTCATGGTTACCATATAGAAAATTCATGCCTATCAATAATTAATGTCTTTGTAACCGTCCATGAAATCAATCACAAATATCTTGTGTGATATCAAAATGATTTTTCCTTAGATACTCATGTCAATCCATGAAGTCTTGGCTGCTTTCCTAGTCATAATCTGCTAGATCGCATCATTCCTGGCCCTTGGATAATATGCTAAAGTAGCAACACCAATTCTCAACTTCATGACATAGTTCAAAGTTCCAAAGGATATAGTCGTAGACTAGATGTACACTGGGTTCACATAGTGATAAAAAAGGGACCTATTCATCACTCCCTTATCCAGTCATCTCAAACACAGGCAGTATGAAGTGCATGCTACGGTGGAGCTCCTACTAACGGCTTGTCGCGCTCTAAATAACATTATACAAAACACGGTTCAGTCACTTCGTAAAGTGACCAACTTGAGCCATCAGAGACTCAAATTCGGCTTCATACAAGCCATATAGATACACTTTCCATGTTCGACTAAACAAGTCTTATCTTTGCATTCAACTAAGGTGACATACAAAATCCTTAATCATATCACAGTAATTAAGGAGATTTCCAATCATTGGGTACCTTGCAATTCTTTGTCTTATCCCACTCACTATCATAATACTGGGGCAATGTTATCGTGTGGGAGAGCAACATCAAGTCTGGTGACAATTTTTAGATATGTGTCATTTTCAATTAAACCTTAATTTACAATGCAAATTCACATAAGATTAACGTGAAAAACATATTTCATTAATGCATAAATAAATGTACAAATACATCAAATGCTTAACAAACCTAAACTCCTAATGTGCTTTTGAAAAGCGTCTCTAGCAATGGGTTTAGTAAAATGATCAGTTATCATATCTCAAGTAGAAACATGCCTTAGGATCATATGTCCTTGTGCAATGATATCACGAGTGAGTATCAATATGCTTTGTCTTTCCATGATACTTCGGGTCCTTTGCATAGGCAATTGCAACTGTGTTATCATAATAGATAAGTGTGGCCTCATCAAGATGGTCGGTAATGTTAAGGCTCTTCAAAAATCTCCTTATCCATATCATCTCCTGCACTGCCAAGGTACATGAAACATACTCAGAATCCATCATAGAAAATGACACGTGCTGTTGTTTCTTGCTACACCAAGAAATGACTCTGCCTTCAAGAATGAAAGCATACCCCGATGTGGACTTTTGCTCGTCTCTATCAATAGATCCATCGGCATCACTATATCTAACTAATTTGAGGCTTTCACCTTGATAACACAAAGCCATATTAGTGGTTCTTCTTAGATACCTAATTATCCTTTTGATCGTTGCCTAATGCATAGGTTCAGGATTACTTTGATATCTACTAATCATCCTAACTACAAAGCATATGTCAAGTCAAGTACACACTATAGCGTACATTAGAATACCGACAACGCTTGCAGATGGAACCTTAGCCATTTGTTGTTTTTGTTCCTCTGTTTTAGGACATTGATCCATACTTAGGTATAGGCCCTTCTTCATTAGAGTATCAACAAGTTTGCAGTTATGCATATGGAAACATTCCAAGACCCTATTAATAGGTTTCTTGAGACAAAATCAGAAATCTCTTAGAACGATCCCTCGAGATCTTAACCCCGAGAACATAATCTAATATAAATAACATTCTGAAAAATAATATAACAAGTAATTTAAACTCAAATTATCCTATCTATTTGAGACACTTAATTTAAAATAATAACAAAAACATTAGAAGCACTTAAACGTTTATGAGTCTTAACAATAATGATTGGGGTATTAAACAAAAACAAATGTGACGCTCAATTCTGGAATATAAGATGTTCATAGAAAAACAATGTGTAGGGGGGAAAAAGCGAAGGATTCCACCCTTAACAAGCTACAGATTTAGGGTACTATTGGTAATTAGGAATGAAGACTTCAGGATGGATATGTAACTTACATTCTTTAATTTTTATTCGGTTGTTAGTAATGGATAAAATAAGAATTGACAAATCTGAAATGAATTTGAAATAATTTTTATTCCTAATGTAAGTGCAGGTATAACCTGGAATCAGATATAAGTAATAACAAATAAACAGTTGTGGTAAATTCTTTTTTTTACTTTTTCTTTATGTTTCGTGTCAACTAAAACTCTCTATTTGAAAATTTAAGACTAGTTTATTTATTTAGAGAATACATCATTTTGATTGTGATTGATTCTTATTAGGATATTATTATCAACATTGCACATTACTTTATTTAATTTTATTTTAATAATTTTATATCATAAAATAAGTTCATTATGTTTTCTTAATTTTATTCTTATAAAAATTATACACAATTATTTAAAAATTAATAATTTATTGAATCATTAAAAATTATTTTAATTATTTATTTATTAAATACAAATTGTTTATTAATTAAAACTAATAATATTTTAATTATTTATTTAAAAAATCAATCACATAATAATCAAACATAAGTAAAATATTGACATTACCATTTTTAATATTTGATACCAACCACTAATATAACTATTAACTTCTATAATTTCATTTTTTTGGTGCTTACATACTAAACATGTATAATCAGTATTCTATTGCTATTCCGATTCTCATTTTTCATTCTTATTTTTTTTTCGATTCTTTGGTTACTAAACGAGTTATGACTTTCTTCTTTTCTGAAAATAAAATAAAATAAAAATTAAGAAGTGTTATCATTGTCTAAAGAAACTTATTAAGTCAATCTCAAATCTTAAAATGAATACAAAACTAAGCCATCTCAGGCCTCCACTTGCCAAAAGGCATTTTGTAATTTTGAATGGACCCAAAAATAAGAATACATTTATCATAAATTTTCCATAGAAGAATATGTCCTTTTCCTTGGTTATATCAAGACTTGAACTTGCTTCAATTTTGAGAGAGGCCAAGAAAACGCCTACTTACTTTGTCTTCTATTTCACGTGAATTGTATTGGAACAAAATACCCATTTAAGCCAATCAAGCTATTTGCTATAAACTAATTAGATAAATGCAATTTATCAAATAAATTAATGTCATAATTATTAATTATGAGTAAATTCACATGCTCTTTGTGGAAGATATTATCATATGTCACTTAATTTAATTGTATTGTATTCCGTTAGTTTACAGTTACTGTTAGTGTAGATGTTAGTAGTTAGCAGACAGTACAGTTGTACATGTATTTTTGTATATACTTGTTAGATACACTAAAAACTGAATAAGAGAGTTTTATTCAGGCATCTTATTTTGTACACTCTTCTTTCTTTTGGCGTTATAAAGGAGACTGAGAGCCACACACACACACACATGCATGGACCTACAAAGTTACGTCAATATGGGACTGTCCGATTGATCATTGATCACTAGGCTTTGCAGACCCATTTCTATGAGCTATGACTTTGATAAAAGAGAAAAATGGTTCATGATGTGTAAGTGCAATATATGGGGCCATGGAGGATCTGATCATAGAATGGAAGAAGGAGAGCAAATTATAACCACACATGACATATGGGGTTGGTGTCCCTTTTTATGATCAAAATTTGCCTACTTCTTATCGCCACTGCATATATTTTATGTACAAGCAACATTCAATTGATATAATCAACATCGCATACTAATGTTTTAAGGTCCCAAGAGGAATACTCTTTAATGCAACATATCGGCTAATGAATCAATTCCCGCAAGGTTGAGTTGGGTTGGGTTGAGTTAGTACGATCTTTTCTGCTACGGTCCAATATGGGGTACCACAGAAAGTAGAGGAGACCTAGTAATTTTCTACATGACACCATCTACATGTCTTAGTTTTGTAGTATGTCAGTTGTATTTGGGGCCTCATATATTAAAAGGATGGAAATTAAAAGGGTGCAGAGAAGAGTTCTGAGATTGTTTTGGCTATGAGAAAGAGAATTTCTTTGAGAAAGAGAATTTCTTTGACTAAGATGTCTCATGCTTCTATTTGGGTCACCGATGAAAGTCGGTCTACTTACGAGAGATTCTAAAATAGAGTATAGTGGGTGATAGACCGACATAATCTACCAACTGTTGTTTTATGCCTTACAGCCAATCGCTTTGGTTGTATTTTAGTGATAAATTATTTAAAGGCATTCTTTATCTTGGACATGTTTAGATGTATATGATAAAGTTCATAGGATAATCGCACTTTGCAAATGAAATTATAATGAGATTATAATTATGAGATTCATATTGCATTTATACATTATTCCTAAATGTTCATAGTTATTGTTCTATTAAGATTAGTCATTAATAGAACGTAAAAAGACTAGTGCACATTTTATTTTTCCTTATGAAAGAAATAGTCGATCTCATTGGCTAAAGTATAGAGATACTTAAACAAACATGTGGGTGCTTACTAAAGAACAAGTTCACTAAATAAACCCGATATGAGCAATCCATTTGGAACATTACTTGTATGTCTATGGAATTCTCAGTGTGATGATTGTATAAGTGATCCTTTGACTTAAGGTCATCAAAGTTATCTTTTATGGAAATTGCTATATTTTGATACTACTTATAGTTTATTTAATCATAGGTTGTTTAATTGATAGTCATTGGATGTAGCATGAACTATATGGAAATAGTTGAGTGATCAAGATAGGATTCATCCTAAAGTAATTAGGGAGAATGTTTCATTGTTATCGACTAGTATTAATTCAAGAAATCCTTAGTCAAGGTGAAATAATATTTTGTAAATAGTTTATAAATGTCATTAATTGAATTGATAGCTAATGGTAGAGAACTAATATGATTAGACTAAAAAAAAGTAGATATTAATTTCATACTTTATGTCTAATCGGAATATTGTATAATGAAAGGATTGAATTATACGAAAAAATTATACATGAAAAGGTTAGTCAAAACCACTTTAACATTCCTAAATATTTAAGTGGTCATGATGTGTTGCTAGGCGCCAATCTTGGTCTATAATTATAAATTATTTAATTAGAGAATTAAAGATAAATTAAAAGGAGTTTTAATTTATCTAATTTTAATTATAAATTAAAATAAGATTTTATAATCATTGCCAACATATTTAGGAACCTAATGGGTTGAAATTGTTGCCACCTTTATTGACCATTTGGTAACGATTTTTAAAATCTTCACCAAATGTGGACTTTTAGCGACAATTTTCAAAATCGTCACCAATAGTGGACTTTTTGCTATGATTTTCAAAATCAGCACTAAAGGGTCTATATTTGGTGACGATTTTTGAAAAAGTCATACCTTTTTTAACAATTTGAAGATGATTTTTAAAATCGTTGCCAAAAGTCCACTAAATATTTATAGGAGGGAAACGAAAACGAAAAAGGGCGCTTAAAAAAATGTCCTAAATCCAAAAACAACCCTCTTCCTCTACACTAACAAAAACAAAGCTCTGAGTCTTTTTTTGTTCTTTATAAGTTGATTGTGAACTCTGAGTTCTTTTTAATGGGTTTGGCTTTTTGGCTTTTAGGTTTCTAGGGATTCGAATTTGGTAAATTGTGATTTTGATGGCATTAATTCATAAGGTTAGTGATTTATTTCAAATCTGGGTTTGTGATTTTGGAGTTAATCATTGATATGGGAATTGATGAAAAGAGCAATAGCATTCTGTGACTCATAATGACTCAACAGAGCAACAGCTTGATAAGGAGGGGTTTGTTGTTGCTCACCAACCGATAGTGAAGACCCTTCAACAAAATCTTTAAGCTTGTCTCCTGACGTGGTGGTCACGTTATCAAAGCCTCCAAAATAATTCTGATTCTCCAAATTTTTTATTGTAGTCGTGGAACTAGGTCAAATTCCTAGAAAACTAAACACTAGTTTCTTAATTTCACGTAATAAAATAAAATTAAGGGGCTTGGATTAACTAATTAATTAAAGGAATCAAAATAAATTAACTAAATATAAAAGGGATAAATTCAAGAATACATAACTTCAATTCAAGGAAAAGATCTCATCTAATTGTAACATTAATCATTGATTTAAAAAGAATATTTTTCACAATTTAAGCAGTTAGTCTAAAACATATTAAGATAGTCGTAATAAGTCTCAAATTTTTCTAAATTAATTGATTCAAAGCTAGCATCCAAATCAAAACTTATCATCCATTGACTAGCTGTAATAGCATTCCATACTAATAAATGATAGCAATAAGCTTAGTGGGAAAAAAACCCTAAATTAAATAATCAAGATCGCTACAACTATTCAATTTAGTTTTTTTGTTTATCATAAGTTAATTATACAATTTCATGAATAACTTATTTGCTACTTGTACTAATACTTGTTGACAATTACAAATCGTTGAACTCATGGATAACAATAGAATAATCAACATTAAATTAAATTTTCATATTAATCAATATTAATCATTCATCAAATATAAGAACTCAAAACAAGAAATACTTGAATTAAACCATGAATAAAAGGTTTAAAACACAACCTCACAAGGTTACAACTAAAGTTTTGAATCCCTTTGAGTCAGAATAATTGAGTTTAACCACACATAGTTTTTGCTCTAATAACAAAAATAGAAGAAAGACAAAGAATTGAGAGAAAAGTGAGAAGAAAATGATTCCTTCTAATGTGAGGAACATCCCTTTTATAAGGTTTTCCTTGTCTAATCTTAACCTAATTTTACCTTGCAAAGATGTCAATTTAAAACAAATTCAAATTCAAATTCTTTCATGATAGTGATAAAAAGAAGTTTCCTAGTTAAACTCCAACTCTTCAAGTGATCAATCTTATCCACTGCAACAATCTCTTCAGTTCATCCAAAATTTGTGATTATCATCAATAATGTCCTAATTTGATGTAATCTTCACTTTTCATCTCCTTAAACAAAACAAACATTAATTTTAGTATTTAAACACCAAAATAAATTGAAAACAAGGGAGATAATATCAATTAATATATCAAGATAGCATCTTATCAAATTCCCTTACACCAAACTCATGCTTGTTCTCAAGCATACATCAATTCAATACATTAATCATCTTCATAACAACCTCTAATCTCCTTTCATGTTATCCAGAAATATCCAAAAGCTAATTCACATTGAAGGGTTAAAATAAAATAACAATCGAGAAAATAAGCACTCATATGACACATTGTTAAAACATAGTATCTCATCAATTCCATCGAAATCAAATGAAACAAAACTCGACACTCTTACAACAATTTCACTCTACACGCTTAAAGTGTTTAGGGTTCATTAAGCTCTCAAATAAAAACATAGCAAGTTATTTCCATAGGCTTGCTCAAGAATCGTATCTCCACCACTTAACAAAAATGAACTTAATGCATAAATCAAAGGAACTTTATAAGGGTCATAACTTGGCTTGGGTAAAGTATGACAAAAACAAGCTCTTTGGTTAAATAAATTGAAGGAAATCATACAAACTTATCCACACAAGTTTCAACTTAAATCAACCCAAAAATCATTTTAATTCAAATGGCATCCCTTTCATTCACTTTTTTCTATTTTTTGTCTTTTTTTCAAAAAAATATCAAACAAGAGTTTTTGTTTTGTTTTTTAATACTTTTACCCTTTTCTATAACAAAAAAATATCAAAGAGGAGTTTTTGTTTTGTTTTTTTAATTCTTTTACCCTTTTCTATAACAATGCAACTTTTCATCTAATTTAATTTTCAGTGAATAGCTAAAATCCTATGCAAATAAGCTCAATATAATTCCTTCAATTTAAGGGTTCAAAATCATTAAGGATATCAACAAAAAAAGGATAAATTTGACTTGTAACAAGGTTATTATGCAAGAAAAGAAAGGGTAAGGTTCAAATTGGTTTTCTAAGGATAAAAAGTAAGGTAGGTTTTTTTAGGTCAAAAATAATTATCCTAAATGCCCTCATCATCTTTATACACAAATTCATCAGAAATGTGGTCTCAACACATATTCAAAAGCAAGTTCTAGCATGAACAAGCTATGTTTAATAACACACAACAAAAGATATGTATAAGCATAATTGTGATGAATGCTCTTAGGCTCAAGACTCACTTAGGTGTCAAAAATGCGTCAAGTCTTGCACACTTTAATTCAATAAAGTCAATTAGATACTTGAAATAATTTAATGAAAACACTAATCGTGCTTATCTCTCTTATGCATTAGATCTTAAACTAAAAATGTGTCCTAACTTAAGGATTATTTATAAACAACAATCAGAAAATGATGAGGTTATCATGAGGAATAATCAATATATGAATTATAGTATCATAAATCCAAACACAAATCATAATGTTCATCATAATATAAACACTCACTCTCCCACACCCCAATCATACATTGTCCCTAATATATGCATAAGATACTCACATTTCACCAAAAATAATCAAAGAAAATAATGGACAGAGTAGAAGACTCCCCTAACTTGGAAGCATCTAAAAGGAAATGTATGATTGTGTCGATGGACATGGAAGTATCACATGACACATAATGGAATTGTCTTTTTGTTTCTTAATCTATTTTATCTTTTAGTTACTTGAACACGTTTCTAAAGGGTAAACAGAAAACTAATCCGTAAAATAATGAAAACAACCTAATAATAAATAAAATTAAAATGAAAGTAAAGAAACTAAAAGTAATTAATAAAAAGTAAGGAAAATAAATAGAACATCAATACAATAACAGTGGGTGTTGGTGGTTGGAGCTGTGATGTTTGACTTTAACGTGGAGGCTGATGCTAGTTTTATTTGCTGCATAAGGAGGACTGTTGTGGGGTTACGTCTATTGTATGAGGGAGCTACGCTGGGTGTCTTGTGCGTGGCCTTGGTGGGTGATGAAGCATTGGAAGCTGGTGTGCTATGTGAGATGGAGCTTCACTGAGTGCGTCTGAAGACTGGGATGGGTGTGGCTTTAGTGTGTTGGTAGGATGAGCAATTATTGGTGCGCTAATGATGGAACGTGGTTTGAATTTTGCTTTTAATTCCCTACAAAGAAAAAACAAGCAGATTCGCGTTTTTCTTTTTTAAAATTAAAGAAATTAAATAATTAAAGGAAAAGAAAAAATAATTATTATTTTGTAAAATTTTATTTTTAAAATAAAAAAATTAGTTAATTAATATATAAGAGTACTTTAGGGTTATATTCTAGAACACTAAATTACCTAAGGCATGATCTTGCCTTACGATATTTAGTATTTTCGAATTTTAAGGTCTTCACTCTAGACAACTCGCCTTATGAAATTTAGTAATCTGGAATTTTAATATCCCTTTTCCCTTAAGCTAATAAATTTATTTTTCAAAAATAGTCACATGCAAGCTATATATAAATAAAATAAAATAAAATAAAATAAAACTATCATATTTTGAGTTGACTCTCCAAAAAAACGCAATTGTTTAACATTGTTATGTTGACGAAGCTGATTCTTTTCAAACGTCTCCATACGATGAAAGTTCCAAATCAATATTCACCACACTAGAAATCGTCATCTCCTCATAAAATGGTTTTAGTCTATATCCATTCACCTTAAAAATCTTTCTGGTCTCTAAACGTGTTATTTCCACTACACAATGAGAAAATATATTAGAAATAACAAATAAGCTAAGCCATCTATAACATAACTTATTTGGCATAAGCTTTAATCGAGAATTATACTATAACATTTTCTGTCTCACCTCAAATTGCTTCCTTAACATCATATTATCGTGGAACAATTTAGTTTTCTCTTTGTAAATTTTCGAATTCTCGTAATTATCCAACCTTATTTCCTCTAACTCTTGTAATTGTAACTTCCTTTCCTCCCCAGCTTTAGCCAAATCCATGTTGCAACATTGCAATACCCAATAAGCTTTATGTTCAATCTCTACTGGTAAATGACAAACTTTAACAGAAACTAATTGATAAGACATTCCTATCGGTGTCTTGTAAGCTGTACGACACACCCAAAGAGCATCATCTAGATGTAAACTCCAATCCTTTTTACTAGGATTCATAGTCTTTTCCAAAATAGATTTCACCTCTCTATTCGATACTTCTACTTGTCCATTCGTTTTTAGATAGTAGGCAGTGGCTTCTCGATTATGCACTCCATACTTTTTAAATAGTGTTCCCACGACTTTATTGCAAAATGACTTCCTTGATCACTAATAATGGCACGTAGGATTCCAATTGTATTAAAAATGTTAGTCTTTATAAACCCTACAAGTTGTGGAATCATTAATTCTGGTGGCTTTTGCTACCACCCACTTAGAAACATAATCAACAACCCAAAGTATATAAGAAAATCCACAAGATGAAAGAAAGGGCCCCATAAAATCAATGCCCCATACATCAAATATCTCAACTATAAGAATTGGGGTTTGAGGCAATTTATTTCGATGAGATAATGTACCTGTCTTTTGACATCTGTCACAACTTTTGCAAAACACATAAACATCTTTAAATAAAGTCTCCCAATACAATCCACTATCCAAAACTTTCCTAGCAGTTCTTTTAGGACCAAATTGACCACCACATGCATATTTGTGACAAAAAGTTATGACAGAATGTTATTCATTTTCTAGCACACAACGCCTTATAATTTGATCAGAGAAAAACTTTTATAAGTACAGTTCATCCCATACATAATGTTTTTCCTCATTTCTTATCTTTTCCTTCCTAAACTTACTAATTTAATAAGGTAAAGTTCTAGTAACTAAATAATTAAAAAGGTCAGCGTACTACAGAATCATGCCTTTCGTTTGGAACAATTGCTCATCAGGAAAAGCTTCAGAAATAGGTACAATATCTTCATCTCTTAGTAACGTGCTCAAATGATCTGCTACTAAATTTTCGCACCTTTTCAACCCTTTATTGTTAAATCAAACTCTTTAAGTAGTAGGGTCCACCATATCAGCCTCGATTTATTGTCAAAAGATATTTTAATGCAGCATGGTCAGAATACACAATAACTTTAGAGTCAAACAAATAAAATCTAAATTTATCTAAATAAAAAACAATCACTAAAAGCTCTTTCTTGATTGAGGAATAATTGCACTACGCGACATCCATTGTTCTCGAAGCATAGAAGATAACATAACTTTGTTTCTCAATCCTTCGGCCTAAAATAGCCTCCACTACATAATTGCTAGGCATCGCACATGATCTCGAACAAAAGATCCCAATTTTGTGCCTGAATAATAGACGTACGTGTTAATAATGCCTTGAGTTTGTCAAAAGCTTCCTTACAATCCTTCCCAAAGTCAAATGGAATGTCTTTTTGTAGTAACTTTGATAATGCTATTGCAATCTCGAAAAAATATTTAATGAACTTACGGTAAAATCCCGCATGTTTACGAAAAGATTTGTCCTTAACATTTATATGGTAAGGTAAGTTCATAATTAAATTCACTCTATCTTTATCAACTTCTATACCCCTAGATGAAATCACATGTCTAAAACAATGCCTTTATCTACCATAAAGTGACATTTTTTATAATTTAACACTAAATTTGTTTCAATGCATCATTTAAGAACCTTAGGTAAATGATTTAAGCAATCATCAAATGAATCTTCATAAACAGTGAAATAATCTATGAATACTTCAATGCAATTTTCAGTATACTCAGAAAATATACTCATTATGCATCTTTGGAGCGTACCTCGAGCATTACATAGACCAAATGACATTCTCCTAAAAATATACGTTCTAAAGGGATGCATGAATGTAGTCTTTTTTTTATCCTCTTGAGTAATTACTACTTGATAGTAACCTAAGAAACTATCCAAAAAGCATAAACATGATTTACTAACAAATCTTTCCAACATTTGATCCACAAAAGGTAATTGAAATGGCCTTTTCTAGTAGTTAAGTTAATCTTTCAAAGTCTATGCACATTCGCCACCCATTCTATATCCTCATTGAGACCAACTCATCATTCTAGTTTCGTATCACAATCATACCAGTTTTATTAGGCACAACATGCACTGGACTTACACATTCACTATTCGAGATTGGATAGATTATACACGCATCCAACAATTTTAAAATCTTTTTCATTACCACATCTTTCATTATTGGATTGAGTCTTTTTTAGGGCTCCCATTTTGGTTTAGTCTTCTCATCTAAGAGAATCCTATACATGCAAATCGCCAGTTAATGCCTTGTATGTCCACTAAAGTCCAACTGATTGTAGTTTTGTATTCTTTAAGTAGTGTTACTAATTTTTTCTCTTACCCTTTAGTCAACCTTTTTGAAATAATTGTAGGTAATGACTCTCCATCACCCAAATAAACATATTTTAGGTGATCAGGTAAGGCCTTCAATTCGATCTTTGGAGTTTGCAAAATATAAGGTAGCATTTTCTTGTGATTTATAGTAAGTTCAGCATTCAAATTTTCTGAATCTATTTGCATTGCTGATAACGATTCTACAAATTCACAAGTTTCATCAATTTGCTCGTTCACTTCTGATTTAGGCCCTTAAACTCTAACTCATATTTAATATTTTCATCATTAAATATATCATGCATAAATGAATCCACAATATCCATATGATAGACAAATTGGAAATCATTAGGGTATTTTATTGCTTCCAAAACATTAAACTTTACTATCTCTCCATCAAACACTACAGAAAGAGTACCCTTATTCACTTCAATTTTTGTCTTAATCATCTTTATAAATGACCTACCTAACAAAATTGAACTGAACTTTTAATACTATCTCCATCCATTTTTAAGATGTAAAATTTCATTGAAAATATGAAACCATTAACTTGGACTAAAACATCATCAATAACTCTAATAGGATGCACATACGAACAATTAACAAGTTAAATAATCACATTAGTTTCTTGCAAAGAATTTAAATTTAAAGCTCGACAAATTGAGAATGGCATGACATTAATAGATGCACCTAAGTCTAGCGTTGCATGCTTAATTTTCTTATTACGAATGACACACGGAAGTGTATACATACCAAACTCTTTGCATTTTTCTGGTAATTTCCTATTTATCATGGCTGATACATTCTTACCCAGAATTATTCTCTCCTTGTCCTACAACTTTCTTTTATTTGAGAACAGCTCTTTTTGGAACCTGCTTGATGGCTTCTAGAAGTAGTATATTGATTTTCACCTTTTTGAAGGCTTCTAGGATCTCTCTTTCATTTTCATCATCTTTTAGTTTAACCAATCTGCTAGGAAAAGGAGGTACACGTGCATTAATTGATATCATTGAAAATGAATAAATTTTTACCTTTATTGATTCTTGAGTTGGAAGTTCTTCCTTCTTTTCTCCATCATTGTGCTTTTCTACCTCTGTTGGTAAAGAAGTTCCAGATTGAATTTTCGTACTACTTCTTAAAGTCATTGCACTCACATTCTCCTTATAATTGACCACCATTTTTAAAGGTAATTTTCCTGATGCTTGAGCTTCCAAATTACCTACGAAGGTGGCTAATTGAGTGATATGATTTCGTAAGTTCTAAAGGCTTGCTCTTGTTTCCTGTTGAAATTGTTGAATGTTAGTAGCAAGTTCCTTAACAATTTTGAGCATATGTAGGGGCTTGAGAATGTTTAAAATTGTGAGGCTTGAGGATATTTAAAATTGTAAGGTTGATATCGTTATTGGCCTCCTTGATTTCTATAGCTAAAGTTTGGATGGTCCCTATATCCTGGATTGTAGTGATTAGAATATGAGTCATATTTTTGTTCATATGGATTAGGAAAACCCCCTATTGCGTTAGCTTCTTGAAGAGTCTTATTACAATGTAGGGCAAATATCTATAGGATGTCTAGAGAATAAGCATATTCCATACACTCTTGCCGATTGCAATTGACCTACGACTATTTGACAAACTAGAGCGGTCAAATCTGAAATGTTATCCTCAAGGTGAGTGTTACTTACCTCATTCACACACTTAACAGCTCCATCCATCATTATCCCAAATTGTTGAGAATTTTTTACCATAATTAATATCAAGTGTCTATCTGCCTTAGGTATTTTATTTACTAAAGCTCCTCCGCTAGCTACATCGACCATATTCTAATCTATCGATAATAGTCCTTCATAAAAGTACTGAATCAAGAGTTGGTTAAGAATCTAATGATGTGGACAACTGTCATATAACTCCTTAAACTTTTTCCCAATATTAATATCATGTTTCTCTCGTAATTTGTCTTATCCTACATATCTCCTTTCTAATATTCGTTGCTTTTGATGTACGAAAGAACTTTTCCAAAAATATCATTTTCATCTCATTTCATGTTGTTACTAAGTCAGGGGAAGATAATATAGTCAATTATTTGCCTTATCTTTCAATAAGAACAAAAAGGCCCTGAGATTAATTTGCTCTCCTGTCACCCTTTATTGTTTCATTATGGAGCAGACAACATCAAATCCCTTCAGGTGTTTATGTGGATCTTCACCTACAAGACCACGAAAAATAGGGAGTAAGTGAATCAAACAAGATCGCAATTTGAAATATACCTCAACATTTAGAAATTGTCAGCATAAGGGTTGTTGATTCAAATTCGGTGCTGCGAACTCCATCAACGTTCTAGGGTTGATATTTTCCAACTTTTGGTCCTCTTCTTGAAAATTAGAGTCTTCACCAATTGTTAGATCTATTTCAACTTTTACTTCTAAAAGTGAACGACCACTTCCTTACTTGGACTCTTTTCTCAAACGACATGTTGTCTTCTCAATTTCTGGATTATACTGTAATTTACTTGTCTGAAAAGCACGAGTCATAAAATATAAAAGATTAGCAGTAACTATAAGACAATGCAAAGAAATTAAGAAACTTGAAATAGTTCACCAAAGTCCCCAAAATAATTATGATTCTCCAAACTTGTTATAGTAGTCATGGAACCAGGTCAAATTACTAGAGAACGAAACAATAGTTTCTTAATTTCAAGTAATAAAATAAAATTGGAGGTTTTGGATTAATTAATTAATTAAAAGGAATTAAAATAAATTAACTGAATATAAAAGGGATAATTTCAAGAATATGCAACTCCGATTCAAGGAAAATATCTCATATAATTGTAACATTGATCATTAATTTAAAAAAATATTTTTCACAATTTAAGCAGTTAGTCTGAAACATGTTAGGATAGCCATAATAGGTCCCAAATTTTCCTAGATTAATTGGTTCATACCAAACATCCAAATCAAAACTTATCATTCATTAACTGGGTGTGATAGTATTCTATATCAAATAAATGATAGCAATAAGCTTAGTGAAAAGGACTAAACCCCAAATTAAATAATCAAGATAACTGCAGTTATTCAATTTAGTTTTCTTGTTTATCATAAGTTAAATATGCAATTACATAAATAACCTATTTGTTTCTTGTACCAATCCTTTATAACAATTACAAATCATTGAACTCATAGATAGCGATAGAATAATTAACATTAAATTAGGTTGTCAGGTTAATCAATATTAATCATTCATCAAGTATAAGAATTCAAAACAAAAAATACTTGAATTAAAACATGAATAAAAGATTTAGAACACAAAACCTCACAAGGTTACAACTAGAGTTTCGAATCCCCTTAAATCAAAATAATTGAGTTTAGTCACACATGACTTTTGCTCTAATAACAAAAATAGAAGAAAGACAAAGAATTGAGAGAAAAGTAAGAAGATAATGATTCCTTTTATTATGAGTAACATCCCTTTTATAGGATTTTTCTGATCTAATCCTAATCTAATTCTACCTTGTAAAAATGTCTATCTAAAACAAATTCAAATTCAAATTCTTACAAAATATGAATAGAAAGAAGTTTCCTAGTTAAACTCCAACTCTTCAAGTGATCAGTCTTATCTACTGTAGCAATCTCTTCACTTGATCTAAAAATTGTGATTATCATCAATAATGTCTCAATTTGATGCAATCTCCACTTTTCATCTCCTAAAATAAAACAAACATTAATTTTACTATGTAAGCACAAAAATAAATCCAAAACAAAGGAGATAATATCAATTAATAAATCAAGATAGCATCTCATCACATGGTGATTAAGGTGTTTACAGAAAGAAAATTCTTGGGTACTTTTGGAAAAAATTTAAAAAGGTGGGGACTATCTAGCTAGCTAGCTAGAGAAATAAGAGAAACATGGAAGAAGAAGGTGAAGTAGTGCAGAGTTGAAAGAGTTGAAAATCACATATGTGGTGGGTCTATAGAGGAGTTATGGCCTGGGGCCCTTATCAAGGTGCTTTTGTTCTTCCTTTCTAACAATTTCTTATTTCGTTCCTTCAATCATATTTTATTTAATACAAACTACATTTTAAATTGAAAATGGACAATTTCTTATTTCGTTCCTTCAATCATATTTATTTAATACAAACTACATTTTAAATTGAAAATGGATATTTTTATCTCTTGCCATCATCATTACAATCGTCACCACAATTTTCATTTGAATTATGATCCTTTCATTGCGTTAATATGAAATCTACAACTCTTAGTTGTAAGGCTTAATGATTGGGTTTAACTTTGTAAATTTCTTTACATCAATGAAGTTATAAGCAAATTTGTGTTTTAAGAGTGAAAATAATAAATCATCAATTATAAATATACAACATAACATATGTGTGGAGAAGATATCAGGAAAACTTTGTAGTCATTAAGTCATGTGCTCTAAATAAGAAGGACTTATGTGATGCAATGATGGGTTCCATTATCTATTTTTTGAATATTAACACTTGATAATTGTAGCTAATAGGGTATAAGAGACAACATGCTCAGGATACACTTCTTATTTCACCTTGAACTTAGCCAAAAATTCTGGGGGCCACATATCTTTTAGTTAGGGGAAATTGGATTTACTTAGTTATAAGAGGTTGCATGGCTGCATAAGCAAAAATGAAGATGATGATTCTTTAGCTAAAATAAAGGTTGCTGAGGAGGCCATAGAGGCAAAGCAAAAGGTATTTAAAAGTCATTATTGTTTGACATTGCCAAATTATTAATGTTGAACATTGTTTTGTCCTCCAGGTAAATTATTTGTTGTTCCTTTAACTTCTGTTTGGTTTTAATCATCGATCTTTCATTGCAACTACAACAAAAATCATCATTTAAGCTATCAAGAAAACTTGCAACAGAGACCAATAGAGTCTGATGTTAGTGATTTGCAATATTGGCTTTCAGTAGAGTTAGAGCAGTTCCATACCTTTTATTGCTTTTTTGGCTTCTTGATTCTCTCTCTGTCTCTCTCTCTCCATCTCTCTTGGTCAGAAGTGGTATGATTGATAAATTAGCTCACCAAAATTAAATTCATGTTCTAATTTTTTCTTCATATCCAGATTTTATCATCTCTTGTTTGTTATGCACTGCATACTCTACTAATTAAGTTCCTATTCTAGGTGTAACATTGTTGTTCAATGAGCCTCCCGATGCTCGAAAACTTTATGTAAGATTGAGACTGTATGTTTTTAAAGGTGGTGATGTGCTACATGGTAAGATTTATGATTTAAGCTCTTTTGTCTAATTTTATTTCTTAGTTTTTAGTTGGGATGCATTCTTGACATTTGAATTTCAAAAGTTTTATCTCTTGTTTGTGGGTGCATTATTTGGCTTAATAATTGGTCTTTAGTTCTGCTTAATCCCACAATATTTAATTGGTTGGCTTATCTTTCATATATGATAGCTTTTTTCTAATTGAAAATCAACTAGCTTAATTATGCATAATTTTAGGCACTTTATCGATCTTGAAGTTGTTTTCATGATTCTCGTGGCTTATCTTTCGTTTATGATGGCTAAGGTATGAAGTTGTTCTCATTGACATGAACAAACTTACAGTCGTCCCAGTTACGTTGTAATTTTTTGTAATCTCAACATTTATAATTTGTAAATTGGTCTTTGTATGTATTATTTTGTCTATAAGAATTGTTAAGGATGTAATTAAAATCTTATATACAAAGAATATTCTTTTTACTGGTATAATTTAATGATATTTTACTTTTTATATACAATGCTTCAAATTATCAATTATTTTTTATAACATTTTTTATAATAAATTAACAACAAAAAATCTAGATATCATAGACAATAATATGGATAAAAATGTCACAAATAATTATAATTAATATGGTATAACATTTTGTTAAAATATATATTAAAAATTTGACTACATTTTATAAAATATAGCTAAAAACGTTTGACTATGTTTTCAAAAAAAACTTTTTGACCATATTTTTAGAAACATAGCTAAAAACCTTTGGCAATGTTTCTGAAAATATAGCTAAAATTTTTTTGCTATGTTTTTGAAAGCGTAGCTAATAATTTTTAGCTACGAAAACCAAGCATAGCCAAAATGTATTGGTGACGATTTCCCGGAACGTCACTACTAATTTTTCACTACTAAAATAAATCATAGGAAAAAACTATTAGCGACCATTAGCGAAAAACGTCGCCTATAGTTTTCAACTACGAGAATTCAACGACATTTTTGGCGATGAATATCAATTGCGCTAATGACTATTAGCGACGATTTTGGGACTTTTAATGACAATTTTTTTAAGCCAAATATGGTTTATGTTGTAATGATTATAAATTAATTTTTAAAGGAAGTGAACAAAAAAGATTGTATTATATCTAACAATGCAACATTCATTTAATTATCACAATTACTTAATGAAAAATAAGTCATTTAATGAATTTATATATTAAACGTACACAAAATGATAAAATGAATATGTTCAATCTAAATTTATTTTTAAAATAAGTGAACAAAAAAGGTTATACTATACATGAGAAATGCAACATTCATTTAATTAGCATAATTACTTAATGAAAAATGAGATCTTTAATAAATTTATTTATTAAACGTACATAAAATGATAAAATGAATAAGTTGAAACTAAATTTATTTTTAAAGGAAGTGGAAAATATATTATATGTGAGAAATGCAACATTCAATTTAATTACCACAATTACTTAATAAAAAATGAGGTATTTAATGAAATTATATATTAGACATACATAAAAAGATAAAATGAATAAGTTGAAACTAAATTCACTTTTAAAGGAAGTGAACAAAACATATTATATTATATATGAGAAATGCAACATTCATTTAATTAGTACAATTGCTTAAAAAATAAGTTATTTAATGAATTTATATATTAAATAAGTGTAAAATGATAAAATGAATAAGTTGAAACTAAATTCATTTTTAAAGGAAGTGAACAAAAAGGACTATATTATACAGGAGAAAAGCAAAGTTCATTTAATTAACACAATTGCTTAATGAAAAATGAGTTATTTAATAAATTTATATATTAAACGTACATAAAATGATAAAATGAATAGGTTGATACTAAATTCATTTATAAAGGAAGCAAACAAAAAAGATTATATTATATATGAGAAATGCGCAAAAAATATTATTTATCAAATCAAAAGAGTATCATTGTGCTAACATTATCCAAATTTTGTGATGATACAATTTACAAGAAGTCAAAATGAAATTATCAACTAATGATGGAGATTTGGTGTCTTGGAGAGCTAAGACTGGAGAGTAAACATTGAAATTGAGAACCTAAAAACAACTCATAAGTAAATAATTATATTTTCAATTAAAAAAAGTAATGCAGTCGTATGAAAAATTAAGTAATTATAAAAACAAAGATTAAAGATAACAAACTTGTAGTACAAGAAAGGGGATAGCTAATCGTTACAATCAGGATCGTCAATAGTTTGCACGACTTCATCTACATGTAGAAACATTATTATGTAAATAATATCTAATATTGTAATTTTATTAAATTAATTTTAAGCACATGATAATAGTTAATAAACAATTAAATATACCTTCATCATAGAATATATTATCGAAATATTTTCAGTTGTTTGACTAGTCACATCTGCATCAGTCTCTGTAGTTGTATTAATATAAAAATTTTAAAAAATACTATACAAGTTAATGTCATAAAAAATAGACAAAATTGATATACATAAAGGAAAGAGTTTCCCCTCAAGATCTTCATCATCTAACCAACTTCAGGTACATATAAAGGCTTCCACAGTATGAGGATGAAGTCGAGGACAATGAGAACTAATAACCCAACTGTCAGTACTAAAAACAAACCCTTAAGCAACAGTACGTGATGGAATTGCTAACAGGTCTCGTGCAATTATTTGCATGATTAGAAAATTATTTCCATGGTTCTTTCACCGTTGCAATACATCAAACTCCACGTCTTCAACTTCAGCCCCCACAATCATCAGTCAAATACTTGTCCAACTCTATCATACTGTAAGAAGTCTTAGACCCTTTTTTTTCCTTTCTTGAATTTTGTAAATAAGAGCATCAAACTAGTCTTAGAAGATGATCTTGAACCTAAAGCTAAATAGCCTAAACTAACGTGTTCCTGAATTTTGTCCAATCTAAGTTGATAATTATTAAACAAATCAAACAATAATTGTTTAATGATATCGATATGCTCTTACGTCCAATCACCATACAACATGTTATATATAAAATTAACCCCTTCCATCTTGTATATCGAGTCCAATACAAATATGATTGTCACAGTATGTCTAACCCTATACCAGGAAAAATTGAGCTTCTCTGTCATCTACTCTATCATAACCCGAATCACCTCACTGGAATCAAACATCCAATCAAATAAAGCTTTCTTAATCTCACACATACCAGTAAAGCAATTGTGCAAAGTTGGATATTTTGTTCCTGAAAACAATTCAGTAGTAGTATAAAATATTTTCGATTTTGCACAAAGTTCTTTAGCTAACTCTCATTTCTCTTATGTAGGCAAGCAAATATATCGAGAATCTCTTTTGTCTCAACCTAATAAATACCTCAACATAAAGGATTGCTGACTCTAACATCTTCAAGGTTGAGTGCCATTTAGTAGGACAATTCAATACCAACTTCTTCGTCCTCGAAATGCCTAGTTGTGAAATATCTTCAAAATTTTCAACTCTTTTAGGTGTTGCACTCTAATATACTATATTATTCTGAATCGAATCTACTACTTCCTTTATGATCTCCAACTCGTCCTTCACAATCAAATTCAAAATATATGCAAAACAACGCATATGGAACCTCTCATTAACCAACAAGATCCGAACCTGTAACTTATTTTTCACCTTTTGAATAATCGCATCATTCATGCTACAATTATTGACTGTTATAGTAGATAACTTGGTGGTGATATTCCAATTGTTTAAACACTCAACCAACATTGTTTCCAATATTTTGCTTGTACGTGGTTTTAGCACATAAATGAACATATCATTTACAAAAAAATATTAATCATAATATAATCAAAAAAATAAATGTAACAATATTAAAGAATATAATTTACCCTATTAGTCTACAATATAAGTTTGGTCACTCTCAATATAATGTGTTGTTACCATTATATAACCTTTCTTTTAATTATTAGATGTCTAAATGTCTATTATGATGGCAACATGTTCTTCAATATTCAACAATATTTTTAAATTTCTTTCTTTTGATCCTTGTATATCTTCATAATGTCTTTCTTCAACATGTTCCGAGTTAAGATCTTGAAGGTCAATTAAATTGAGGTAAGCAACATTTTAAATCTTTTGCTGTTAACAATAAAGAGCAGATGTTCAACACCAATGACCATACTAACCATAAAAAACCTTGATTTGTCGTTGTCATAAGTTGTAGCAGTCATTTCATTCTTCCCTCTCATTAGGTTAAGGGTCAAAAATGTTTGATCTCCTAATACGATCTTCTTTCTGTTACACGAATTCAAATATCTCTTTAAATGTGAGGTTCCACCATTTGAACTCTTAGCCAACGTCTTGTGACAATATTAATATTATGCCTTCTCTACTCAATCCATTAATCTAGTTTGTTGAAGTGATTCTAAACTTCACTTTTCAATGAACCTAAACTTCTATCTTACTTTGTACATGATTAGAAGTATCTGCTTGTATACTCTCCGGTACTAGATTAAAACTCTCCACCAAAAGAATATTCTCATCCATTACGACTGTATTAGTTATTCATGGACATTTACATGTATAAAAATACTTTTATAATGATGATAACGATGATAATGATGATGATAGCATCTACATAAAGTACATTAAGATGCTATTAAGGAAGCTGCCTAATCAATTGTTTCAACTTTGTCAAACTAAGTTTGATAATGGGTATAAACATAATAGATTAAATGAAGAAAGCTTTGAGAAGTTTCACGAGGGTAACATCTCCCAATTCTAGGTAACATGAGGATAATAATATCACCAATCAATTGTGTCATTTCTTTTCTTTGTCAACAATTAAATTGTACATAAATGATTTAGAAAAACTTTTGATAGATGATATAAAATGCTAGAAGTCATACCTTATTCTCATATTATAATTTCGACATCCATAATTTTTCCTATGATAATCTTTCTAGAGTAAAATCACCTAGCATCATCTGCTAAAAAAATAACGTGAACTCTGGCTTCTGGTGCCTTTTTCCTACTACCTTTTTCCTACTGTCGTGATTCATTTCCTTTACAACCGAACAATCAAAACATGGCTAATAGCCTAATACAAAATCTCCATTACTTACTTGTGGAACCTAATAAACAACCAATGAAATCTCCCAAGGACTATGGTTTTGTAGATGATTCCATCCACTCTTAACTGTCATCTTCGAGTTATACATAGAGGCAAATCATATTTCCTGATAAAAGATGGTGGTTTGATGTTTGAATATCTATGCACTGAGAATGTATGTGAAAAATCTAAGGGGGTTAATCAATTCGCAAACAATCCAAAATTAATTTTTTCCGCACAAGCAAAACAACAATTACAATAGCAAAATATCAAAGACGCCAATGTTTGGTAACGCAGTTCGGCACACTTTGCCTACGTCTGTGGGGCCCTCACCCAGATTAAATTCTTTCACTATAGTTCACAAAAATTACACAAGATTGATCTACCCCGTACGACTCAATCTATGTAACCAACCCACAACCTAACTACCCGTGAAAGATCTTCACGCCC